>JAMPIV010004186.1:0-195000 GCA_024509875.1 Oreohelix idahoensis
ACACCCGTCGCAGGCACCATCGTTTTAAATAAAAGGCGATAGCCTTCCTCACTTAGCTGATATTTTTTTTATCAAAGCCGCCCTAATGACATCATAATTATCCTTATCTGCTTCTCCTACAAGGCATAATCTAGTCAAAGATTCACCTTTCAAGTTTTCTGATAATTGATTAGCGTATTGTGATTTATCCACATTATGTGTACGACAAGAACGTTCAAATCTATCCAGCCAGAATGTAATATCGTCACTGGACTGATTGAACGGTGGAACCTTATCCTTGTAAGTAGAAGGTTTACCATTACCACTAGATGCCTGATTAACATTACTCATACTTGTCAATCTCAATTTCTCTAACTCAAATTCATGTTCTCTTATTGCTTTTTTTCTCTTCAGCATCTAATCTTTTTTGTTCAGCCTCCCTGTCTAATCTTTTTTGTTCAGCTTCCCTGTCTAATCTTTTTTGTTCAGCTTCACTGTCTAATCTTTTTTGTTCAGCAGCAGCTTCTCTTTCTAATTTTTTTTTGTTCAGCTGCAGCTTCTCTTTCTAATTTTTTTTGTTCAGCTTCAAATCTCCTTTCCTCCACCTGCATCTGCAATTTCTTTTGTTCAGCAGCAGCCTCAGCTTCTCTTTCTAATCTTTTCTCTTCCGCCATAGCATTTCTTTCTTCTGCAGCTAATGCTTTGTGATATTGAGCAACAGCCCATTGTTCTAATTGTTGACCAGTCTTATCAAGGGCTTTCCCTTGTGTAATGAAGTATTCTAATGTAGACATGATGTCTAACAATAATACTAATCACCTAAACCAATAATAATACCACAAGTTCTCAATGACTTGATTAATCAGTATACTATCCCAATATCTGTGGGTCACAAGCCTTTAATAAGGTCTTGTATAATAGTAATAATAATCAGGTACTGGTTTATACCATAATCCAAGTGCAGTGCACAGGCAATTGTGTCTTATGAAATATACCTATATAAAACATATGTCAACCAACAGAATACATAAAGTACAAATAGGACTGACAATACAAGAACGTTTGCAGAAATCAAAATAAATCAAATAGGGAAATCAATGAAAATAATCACTGAATCTGCAAAGAATAACAACACAAATGACGTCACAATATATGAATATAAATTGAGAATAGAACTGAAAGATAGAAAAGGTTAGACCAACAAATTACAAACAAATCAAAACAAAACTAAAGAACAAAGAAATATTACAAAAATAACAATAATTACAGACTTCACAGCTAACACAAAAGCAACAGTTGTCGCAGCAAATTTTCAATCAAGAAAATTGCACCTATAGAAAACGCCCACAACGGACCCTCTATGACGTGGGATATTCTGTTGTGAGGACGCCGCCCAACCTTAAACACAACCCGCTGACATAGAAACTAACATACTATACAAACAAATAACATGTAAACATAAATATATATAAATTATGTGTATGATAGTATGTGTTGCAAAATAGGCTCAGTTTTACAGTAATGGCAAAGTTATTTTTATGAAAATAAACAAACTGCCACTTTATTCAATTAAACATTCTGGCCTTAAATATTAAAGTTCATATACAGAAAACAAGAAGATCCATCGATGAAAATAGGACTTCTTAGTTCACTAATACTGTCTTCCTGTTAATATTACAAGAATTGATCCAACTGTTCCGTGAAACTCTGTAATGTCTAATGTAAAAATGTCAACAACGCTGACCTACATACTGCATTCACTTGACAGGTCACGTGACGAAGTGTTGACAAAGAGCAAACCAATACTGCAAGTGTGTCGTATCAGCCACAGGAAACGGTCTGGTATCGGTACTCTGTTGACTTCTGAACTTCTGCGAGGTCAAACCCAGAAAGCTGGTCCACCAGTTGATAAAGTTGTTATTTTATTCCCGTTAATGATATCCACCAAAAGATAGATATAAGTGGATGGAAGCAGACATCATCATCATCATCAGTTGAAAAGATCTCTATGGTGTTGTTTGCTCCACTGTAGTGTATGGAATGTCAACTTGACCTACGCAGTGGTGTGTAGACATGGATTGAGTGTATAATGTGCGAATGATAATAAGGGTTCGTGGTGTTGACAAATGTTCTTTTCTCACACTCATGTATGGCTGGAAGTCATCGACACCAACGACTGTGTACCTTTACTAAAGTTTAATTGGACGTACACACTCGACAGCACAGATAGTGACAAATCACAGGTTGGCATAATACATCATGGTACAGTGGATAAATGGTCTTGCAATGTTACATGGGCACTCATGTAGAATAATAATATAAAGGCCTGTCAGTAGCCAAGCCCTCAGTATCGCCCATACATATATATCATCTGACTTCACTGACTGAGCACGTCAGCTTATAAACAATATTTCAGATGGCTTCTAAACCTAATCTCGTTTAGCGACGATTCTCCAACATAATGTTCAGCACATATTTTTCCATATAATAATATTGAACCGCTAATAACGGGTTCTCATGTGTAGCAGTGATCTCTGGACTAAACAAGCGATAATACGGGCATCCCTTTTCTCTTCTTGAAAGTCACTACATGTTTGGTTCCAAGATGGCTTCACTCGTGAGCTGTCACTCACGTTTGGATACAGATAATGAATCTGTCCTAAAGTTAGTCATTCATAAAACATTTCATTGCTCTGTAGATTTGATCATGAACAATTGACTGCAATCTACAGGATATAGTGCTGCTAGGAATCGAAGTCGTTTTCATCGAGTCAAATATATTCTCTTAGACATTCAAATCGTACCTATCGAAAATGGTGGCTTCGTACGAGAGTTCATAAGAGTGTCTATTATTACCTTGGTATCAGAAATATGATTCTGCCATTCCTTGGCAATACGAATAAACACTGGGGCAAAGCATACACGATAGGTCTAGACGACTATCACTTTCCCCACCAATACTGAGATCACTTTTTCCCGGCGACAAGCCGACATAGAAAACACAGTCCCTATCGGGACGAAGCCAAATCACACCACACTCTAGCGACACATCCGCCGAATAGCCTTTGACCTCTCTAGAGACAACAGAACATATAGTTCGACCTAGATATGTAAAGATATACAGATATAAGACAGACTCGTCCTACTCAGACAAACAATACACATAAATTCAGGCCATAGATATTCTGAAGCAAGAACAATCTATTATTACCCAAACAACGAATAAATCGCAGTAAAATGGATTCATCCGCGGAGTTCGATCGAAAGAGCTGACACAACTTTCAAGGGAAGTAACTCAATAATGACTTTCCCTTAAGCACTATTTTGTTTACAAAATATTTGCGAACATAACAAGTATACCAATGTATAATATTGTAAGATATCAAAGACTGCACGTAACAGTCTTACCACACCTCCCGGGGAAAAAAAAAATGGAACATTTTTTTTTTTTTTTTTGAAATACATCTAGGAGCAACGTACAATAGGCTCACAACGCATGAATAATGCGCAGATGAAAATATCAGGAATACCTATAACGCCTAATATGAGGCTAAGTCGACTTATGGAGCGACTGGTGAGAATGTGTCTCATAAACTGAGAGAAATTATTTCTCTACAAGTATATTTTTCCAGGAAGGTGTCATCAAAGTATAATACAATTCTGGCAATTACACAATGCCTAAAAAATTCATATCATCATTTCGTATTAGATATCTTAAATTTATGATTTATGAAGAAAAAATCATCAAAGCACAGCGGTGAATAAACATCAATGAACCGCTATGTAGTGATACAATCATTATATTATTAAATTACAAATGTGTATCTATCATGATATAGAAAAGGAACTACTATAGAACTAGACATATCAAGAAGTCTAAGCCCTAATAGTTATGTGGAATCATGTGGGCATCTTGACAGAATGTCTGCCATCACATTATCTGATCCACGAATAGCTCGCACAGAGAAATGAAAAGGTTGAAGAGCAATTGCATATCGAGTAGACCTCGAGCTCTTCAAATTCTTACTCTGTATAGCAGTAAGAGCTTTTTGGTCGGTTTCTACTATGAAATGTGCGCCTAGAAGGAATCTCTGTAGTTTGAGGATCGACCAAACCATAGCTAATAGCTCACGGTCTAAAACCGAATAATTCCTTTCTGCCGCATTAAGTTTTCTGGAAATATACATTACAGGATGCAGAGTTCCAGAGTACTCTTGCATTAGTGCCGCTCCAATCCCAGTGGATGAAGCGTCACTACGAAGAACGAATGTCTTATCTTTAGTGGGTAGCACTAAAATAGGTGGTGTTGAAAACAGTGTTTTAATCTTATCCAGAGAGCATTGGCATTCCTGAGACCAGTGGACCACATTAGGCGAACCTTTCTTTAGAAGTGTTGAGAGAGGTGCCATGATAGAGGATAGATTCTGAATGAATCTGCCATAAAATTGAATAAGACCTAACAGACTTCTCACCTGTTTTTTAGTCTTAGGGATTGAGATGTTAAGTATCTTACTAGTATTATGGTCCTCTGTCTTTAGGAAACCATGACCAACTCGGTGGCCTAGGAAAGAAATTTCGCTAAAACCAATATAGGCTTTAGAGGGTTTCGCTGTCAGGTTGTGCTCACGCAAAGTAGACAGCAATTCATCTAACCCTGAATAGTGATCTTCCCAAGTATCGCTGAAAAGACAGATGTCGTCTAGATATGCAATGACATCTGACCGATAAGATAGGATTCGGCGCATCATGCGTACGAATGTAGCTGGTGCGTTCATAAGACCGAAAGGCATAAAATTCCATTGGAACAAACCTCTAGGTGTTGAAAAAGCCGTGAGAGGTTTGGCGCGTTCAGATAAAGGAACTTGCCAATATCCTTTAGACAAATCAAGTTTAGTGAAAAAATGAGATTTGGAGAGTCGAGTAAGTAGCTCTTCCAGTAAAGGCATAGGTTCGGCATCGAACTTCGTTACTTGATTCAATTTTCGATAGTCAACGCAAAGACGTATGTTATTGTCTTTTTTACGAACAATAACCATCGGCGAAGAATATGCAGAGGTGGATGGTTCGATTATTTTCAAATCTATCATCTCATCCAACTCTTTCTCGACCTGTGCTTGAAAATGTATAGGTATAGGATAAGGTCTAATCCTAATAGGAGTATGGTCAGTTAGAACAATGTCATGTTCAATGACATGCGTTTGTCCAGGGATGTCAGTGAGTACATCCTGAAATGTTTGCAACATAGTTGAAACTTGTCGCTGTTCTCCTAGAGACAAATCAGGAGAGACAGTAACGTTCTTCCATGATTCACTAGAATGAAGTGGGATCATTGGAAGAGGAAGATTTACATCTGAAAAACTTGTTTCCTCATCCTGTATCACGGACAGTGATGAGTAATGACCATGTGGTACTGGAGAATTGTCCGTTGCTTGGAAAATGGGTTGCAAATAATCCGGACGTTCATGGAATTCCGTAAGCATATTGATGTGGAAGGTTTTATGCTTCCCATCAATATCGACAATATAGTCGACATCGGAAATTTTCGATATTATATCGTACGGACCTTTCCAAGAAATAAGTAATCTGTTTTCCCTACAAGGTAGTAATACAAATGCTTTGTCACCAGGACAAAGTTGTCGTAAGCATCTCTTCTTATTGGCAAATTGCCTTGCCTTCTGTTTCGCAAATTCAGAAGAAGAAGTTGCTAATTTGCATGCTTCGATAATCTTTTGTCTCAACGCGATGACATATTCGTAGGATGACTTTGTGTCATCGTCAATATTGTCAGATGTAATGAGATCGTGAAGCAACGACATAGGGCCATGCGGACGCGCGCCAAAGACGAGTTCAAAGGGAGAAAATCCTGTATGTTCATTGGGTACCTCTCTGTAAGCGAAGAGGGCCGCAGGTAAAACTCTGTCCCAGTCTTGAGGATGATCCTCAGTTATCTTCCCCAGTAAGTTTTTAAGTGTTCTATTAAGGCGTTCGACCATACCATTAGACATTGGATGGTAGATACTACTTAAAGATCTATCTATCTGCAGAGTAGACATTACTTGAGACATGGTATCTGATATTAGTTGGGTGCCATGGTCTGACAATATCTCTCCGGGGAACCCCAGACGAGAAAATATAAGCCAAAGAGCATCTGCAATATCAGCAGTAGTAATGCTCTTCAGAGGAATAGCCTCTGGCCAACGTGTGCACATATCAACACACGTCAAGATAAACTGATGTCCTCTGGCAGACTTGATCTTAAATGGACCAATAATGTCTATGGCCATTTTTTTGGAACGGCCGAATAGGAATGTCCGCCGCCTGAATGGGTGCAGCATGCCGTGGACCTTTGGATTTAACTTCCTGACATACTTTACAAGATCGACAATAAATCCGTATGTCCTTGTTTACCAATGGCCAAAAGAAAGCCGCAAGGACTCTTGACTTAGTACGGGAAAAACCCATGTGTCCAGCACACTGAGAGTCGTGAGCGTGCTGCAAAATTTTAACTCTCAAATTCTTGGGAACCAGGATTTGAGAATGACTTGACGTAATGGAGTCTTGAACCATACGTACAAGTACGCCATTCTTCTTTGTAATCCACGATTTACGACTTGTGTCTTTATTCGGATCACCTTTAGTTGCAAGAATGAAGAATTTCTTCAGAGTGGGATCATCTTCTTGCTGTTTTATAAACGAGTCACGAGAAATTACCAAGGGATTATCTTGGTTATGCACTTCATTATCTTCAGTAGATGAAGTTTGAGGCATATTAAGAGCCTGAGCTCTAGTGACTACAGCGTTAGCAATCTGCATGTTTTGCCTTTCCCACGTGGAAATTCGTTGCGGAGTGCATTCTCTGACTCCGTGAATGCGACCGATGATGAGGTCAGCGATCGGATTCGGAAGAAGACATGCGTGTACATCTCCTGTAAAGAAAGGAGTAGCAATCCTAATGATAGCAGTAGAGTATTTCTCTAATGTGCCGCCAAATGTTACACATTTGACTACTTGTCCAGTGGCACGGGAAGGATCTACGAGTGACTGCCTAACACCAATTGTGGTGCATCCAGAATCAAATAGCACAGAGACTGGATTGTTATTCACTAAACCCTTATGTAAGACAAGAGAACCTCTTCCATCATGCGCGACTGATGCCGGAAGAGCAGGAAGAGGATGGCCACAGCTTAAAGTAGACACTGTGGTTGGCTCAAATAACGTTTTGCATTGGGGGCACTGAGATGCTCTCCCAAAATCAAAAGCGGCACATGCCATATTACTAGCATCATTATTATCTTTACTCTGTTTATAGGCTTCATTGGACTCTTGTTGTGCAGAGTTTGCCTGAAAATGTGGTTTATGTCTTTTGTATTGAGATCTACCTCGGTTATTATCACCTCTGTAGTTATTGTTACCTCTATTGTAACCCCTATTTGGGTTTGAGTCATAGTTCCCTTGGTTACCATTATCATATTCATTATAATGAGTATCTCTGTAATTATGATCTTGTTGACTCCAAGATGGATAACCCTGATAGTTTCTATAATTACTTCCTCTACGGAAATTCCTATAATTATGACCACCCCTGTGTCGAGAGCTATCAGCTCGTCTCCAGTTCTTTGAAGAAGAACCCTGAAATGATTGGTTACCTTGGTTTTGATAACTATTATGGTTACCTTTTTTATCAAATCTGTTTTGAGGTCCCTGAAATCTGTGTGAATAATTGGGATTGTATGGTGTTGCTGAAGCAACTGGCATACTCTCCTTAATCTTAGTGTTGCCAAAAGTCACGTCGGGGTGTGCAGTGACATATTGGGAACAATATTCTTCCATTTCTTTTAGAGATTTGGGTTTACGCTCATGTATAAATTCAAGGAAAGGTTTGTTCACACATGACATAATCTTATCTCTGAGCAACAAATCCATAAGTCCTTCATACGTTTTTTCTGTTTTGGAAAGCTCAATCCAACGATCAACGGTGAGACGTGCCTTTGCAGTGAATTCTGAGAATTCTACACCCGTCTCAGGCACCATCGTTTTAAATAAAAGGCGATAGCCTTCCTCACTTAGCTGATATTTTTTTATCAAAGCCGCCCTAATGACATCATAATTATCCTTATCTGCTTCTCCTACAAGGCATAATCTAGTCAAAGATTCACCTTTCAAGTTTTCTGATAATTGATTAGCGTATTGTGATTTATCCACATTATGTGTACGACAAGAACGTTCAAATCTATCCAGCCAGAATGTAATATCGTCACTGGACTGATTGAACGGTGGAACCTTAACCTTGTAAGTAGAAGGTTTACCATTACCACTAGATGCCTGATTAACATTACTCATACTTGTCAATCTCAATTTCTCTAACTCAAATTCATGTTCTCTTATTGCTTTTTTCTCTTCAGCATCTAATCTTTTTTGTTCAGCCTCCCTGTCTAATCTTTTTTGTTCAGCTTCCCTGTCTAATCTTTTTTGTTCAGCTTCACTGTCTAATCTTTTTTGTTCAGCAGCAGCTTCTCTTTCTAATTTTTTTTGTTCAGCTGCAGCTTCTCTTTCTAATTTTTTTTGTTCAGCTTCAAATCTCCTTTCCTCCACCTGCATCTGCAATTTCTTTTGTTCAGCAGCAGCCTCAGCTTCTCTTTCTAATCTTTTCTCTTCAGCCATAGTTTTTCTTTCTTCTGCAGCTAATGCTTTGTCATATTGAGCAACAGCCCATTGTTCTAATTGTTGACCAGTCTTATCAAGGGCTTTCCCTTGTGTAATGAAGTATTCTAATGTAGACATGATGTCTAACAATAATACTAATCACCTGAACCAATAATAATACCACAAGTTCTCAATGACTTGATTAATCAGTATACTATCCCAATATCTGTGGGTCACAAGCCTTTAATAAGGTCTTGTATAATAGTAATAATAATCAGGTACTGGTTTATACCATAATCCAAGTGCAGTGCACAGGCAATTGTGTCTTATGAAATATACCTATATAAAACATATGTCAACCAACAGAATACATAAAGTACAAATAGGACTGACAATACAAGAACGTTTGCAGAAATCAAAATAAATCAAATAGGGAAATCAATGAAAATAATCACTGAATCTGCAAAGAATAACAACACAAATGACGTCACAATATATGAATATAAATTGAGAATAGAACTGAAAGATAGAAAAGGTTAGACCAACAAATTACAAACAAATCAAAACAAAACTAAAGAACAAAGAAATATTACAAAAATAACAATAATTACAGACTTCACAGCTAACACAAAAGCAACAGTTGTCGCAGCAAATTTTCAATCAAGAAAATTGCACCTATAGAAAACGCCCACAACGGACCCTCTATGACGTGGGATATTCTGTTGTGAGGACGCCGCCCAACCTTAAACACAACCCGCTGACATAGAAACTAACATACTATACAAACAAATAACATGTAAACATAAATATATATATATAAATTATGTGTATGATAGTATGTGTTGCAAAATAGGCTCAGTTTTACAGTAATGGCAAAGTTATTTTTATGAAAATAAACAAACTGCCACTTTATTCAATTAAACATTCTGGCCTTAAATATTAAAGTTCATATACAGAAAACAAGAAGATCCATCGATGAAAATAGGACTTCTTAGTTCACTAATACTGTCTTCCTGTTAATATTACAAGAATTGATCCAACTGTTCCGTGAAACTCTGTAATGTCTAATGTAAAAATGTCAACAACGCTGACCTACATACTGCATTCACTTGACAGGTCACGTGACGAAGTGTTGACAAAGAGCAAACCAATACTGCAAGTGTGTCGTATCAGCCACAGGAAACGGTCTGGTATCGGTACTCTGTTGACTTCTGAACTTCTGCGAGGTCAAACCCAGAAAGCTGGTCCACCAGTTGATAAAGTTGTTATTTTATTCCCGTTAATGATATCCACCAAAAGATAGATATAAGTGGATGGAAGCAGACATCATCATCATCATCAGTTGAAAAGATCTCTATGGTGTTGTTTGCTCCACTGTAGTGTATGGAATGTCAACTTGACCTACGCAGTGGTGTGTAGACATGGATTGAGTGTATAATGTGCGAATGATAATAAGGGTTCGTGGTGTTGACAAATGTTCTTTTCTCACACTCATGTATGGCTGGAAGTCATCGACACCAACGACTGTGTACCTTTACTAAAGTTTAATTGGACGTACACACTCGACAGCACAGATAGTGACAAATCACAGGTTGGCATAATACATCATGGTACAGTGGATAAATGGTCTTGCAATGTTACATGGGCACTCATGTAGAATAATAGTATAAAGGACTGTCAATAGCCAAGCCCTCAGTATCGCCCATACATATATATCATCTGACTTCACTGACTGAGCACGTCAGCTTATAAACAATATTTCAGATGGCTTCTAAACCTAATCTCGTTTAGCGACGATTCTCCAACATAATGTTCAGCACATATTTTTCCATATAATAATATTGAACCGCTAATAACGGGTTCTCATGTGTAGCAGTGATCTCTGGACTAAACAAGCGATAATACGGGCATCCCTTTTCTCTTCTTGAAAGTCACTACATGTTTGGTTCCAAGATGGCTTCACTCGTGAGCTGTCACTCACGTTTGGATACAGATAATGAATCTGTCCTAAAGTTAGTCATTCATAAAACATTTCATTGCTCTGTAGATTTGATCATGAACAATTGACTGCATTCTACAGGATATAATGCTGCTAGGAATCGAAGTCGTTTTCATCGAGTCAAATATATTCTCTTAGACATTCAAATCGTACCTATCGAAAATGGTGGCTTCGTACGAGAGTTCATAAGAGTGTCTATTATTACCTTGGTATCAGAAATATGATTCTGCCATTCCTTGGCAATACGAATAAACACTGGGGCAAAGCATACACGATAGGTCTAGACGACTATCACTTTCCCCACCAATACTGAGATCACTTTTTCCCGGCGACAAGCCGACATAGAAAACACAGTCCCTATCGGGACGAAGCCAAATCACACCACACTCTAGCGACACATCCGCCGAATAGCCTTTGACCTCTCTAGAGACAACAGAACATATAGTTCGACCTAGATATGTAAAGATATACAGATATAAGACAGACTCGTCCTACTCAGACAAACAATACACATAAATTCAGGCCATAGATATTCTGAAGCAAGAACAATCTATTATTACCCAAACAACGAATAAATCGCAGTAAAATGGATTCATCCGCGGAGTTCGATCGAAGAGACGACACAACTTTCAAGGGAAGTAACTCAATAATGACTTTCCCTTAAGCACTATTTTGTTTACAAAATACAGGGGCCCTAGGATGAAGTCATAAGCTGGCTGTGCCATTACAGCAGCTTTAATTGTGCCACGCACAAACTTGCACTTCACCTCAATATTGGCTACCGGAAAGCGCTGTGAGGTCCCTTTCCTTAAAACGCCACCAATATCAACTTTCTCCCCTGTCATTTGCCCGGGCTTCACCAGGTGGCGAGCGACCATACTGGGGTAAGTAAGCCCGCTGTCAAATAAACACGTAGTCGCAGTCCCGTTCACTTTGGCTGGTCCGCTGTTGGAGAACAACTTCTCCGACTGAATGGGTTCCCAGGTGTTCCCTTTCGTCGCACTCACAGGCCTTAAGCAAGCCGCATGATGCACGGGTGGTTTATTCATACACCTGGAGGTCCAATGGGAAGTGGTCCGACAATTTCGACAGTATCTCTCATTATCGCCCCGGTTTCTGGCGGGTTCCTGAGAGTTTGGCCCCTGTGACCTGTTGTGAGGCTGAGGGCGCATGTTATGACCGGAATGGGGCTCCTTAAGTGAAGGCCCCTGCTGCTGGTGAGCATGAGAAGACGACTGTGATGATGAAGCTCCTTTGTCCTGGGCTGGCAGGTCTGGGTGTTTTCGTTTCTGGCCCAGTACTTCGGCTTGTGCTGTCTGGAATCTTTCCAAAAAAAGAATAATCTGGTCCAGTTGCTGGGCGCCCTGCTCTGCCAGGTACCTCCTCAAATCAGGAGACATGTTTGCCTTGATTTGCTCCACCATTATTAACTCTTCTAATCCTTCAAATGTTTTGGCCAGTCCCGACAACTCTCTCCAGCGAGTGAGGTAATTCCTCAGCCTTTCAGCGAACTGGGAAAAACTTTCTCCTTTCTCAGGTCGACTTTCCCGGAACATGGTTTGGCATTTACGGGGGGTCCACTGGAATCTTTGCAACAACGCATTCCGTAGTGCCTCGAAGTTGTTCTGGTCGTCTATGAGCAACTTGTGGTAGACGTCATACGCATGACCTTTGAGGGACTGCGATAATTTCAGACACCAAAGACTTTCATCCAACCCATATGCCTTTGCCATCTGTTCAAATTTTTCCAGGAATACATCAATTTTCTCATTCCCGTTAGGGAAAGAGTCCATCAGAAAATTCATGGCTGCCATCCGGAGGCCTCTGTTTCCTGAGGTGTCTGTCACCCCTGCTCTGGGAGAATCTCCATTACCCGAACTACCCTCCGATGATCTACTTTGCAGCTCCAGAGCCCGCATGGCTAGTTTGTGTTGCCTCTCTGCTGCTCTCTCCTCTGCCTGCTGAGCCTTTTCCTCTTTCTCTGCTTCTGCGGCGGCTATCCTTTGCCTTTCCTCAACTTCTGCGGCAGCTGCCCTTTTCCTTTCCTCAACTTCTGCGGCAGCTGCCCTTTTCCTTTCCTCAACTTCTGCGGTGGCTGCACTTTCCTCTTTCTGATTATGCCTATCATTTTCTCTGATCATGTAGGTCTTAGTTTCCTCCTTGTCCATTCCCATGTCCTGAGCAGCCTCACGCCAGGCAGCTCGTAACTTGGCCATATCTGCCATCTTACCTGTAACTGCTGTAGCTCAGAAATACAGAGAATGACAGAAAGAAGAAACAGGAAGGAACTACCTGTTACCTACTCAGTAATACTCCCTCTATAAACCTCTGTCCCAAAACCCGACTCAGACTCGTACCGAGTGGTTAACTACCTGAAAAAAAATCTTCCTATTAAGAAAAAAAACCGTTAGTCATCAATTACAATTAGTCCTCATCTAACTATGCTATAAATATCTAAAATGACTGCAACCTGTGGAAAAACTTACAACTGGATCAGTTCTAATAGCTCAGTCTAGGGGATATTGTAAAGAAATCTATTTCTCAGACTTTCCTACAGAGATAATCTATGAATGACGATTAAAATCACAGAATTGATCCCAAGGACGATCGCCACCCACTTTGTCACGAGTTGGATTTAAGTTAGAGTTTTGCCTGAGTGCAGGACAAGACCCTAGTAAGAGAAAAGACTAAGATAATAGATGTTTGTAGAGAAATGACAGTGAATGTAGTAAGGTGAGTCTATTGGCTCGAGGAGGATAACCGAGATTAAATCTTCCTCGCCAAATCGTGACTTCAAGAATGGCTATAAACTCACCGACCTCTGACTTCCTTTAACACACTAAAGGAGATAAGGATAAATTAATACTACAGACACCACTATACAGACAACAGTTAAGGACTATATAGTGAAGAAGCTGATCCAGTGTACATTAAATAAGTTTATTATACAAGTCAACAGAATTTTCCAATAACATAGTAACAAACAAAGAAAATCATATATCGTGCAAGGTTTGCACAGACCTGGAAACAAAAAAAAGAAATCAATTTGATTATAAGCACACCAAATTAAAACTCCAACCCCTTTCACTCCTTCATACACCCTGCTGGGGACAAAATTAAAATGATAAGTGATCTTAATTAACTATAGTCCAATTTGGTGGGGCCTGTCGCGCCGTTATCCCGAACTGGACATTAATTGTCACAGCACAGTTGGATAAGAAAGTTGTAAATTGAGAAATGTAAGAAAGATATATAGGATCTCAGAAGTGGCTCGTTAATTGTTAGATTCCTATACAAGTAAGGGGTGAAAGGAAGGCGAATATTCTCACAAAGAGATAATGTCTCAGAAGGGCACATGAGAATGGATTCTGTTTCCTTGCGACAAATCTCCCCTGTTATTCTTACAGAATATTATAATTGTTATTAAGCCCCCATCCTCTCATACTGAGGAACTGACACATATATGGATTTAAGAGACAGTACATGTAAGAAACTCACTCGACCACTTGGTAGATGATATAACTTATGTACAGATATTTAATCCCTAAACCACATATATGACACAAAGAAAATGAAAAGGTAAACGAAAATAATAATATGGACATAAACACTGAATGACTAAAAGTCCTAGTATGTCCTACTAATCATCATTTGCACTGGTGTGACTATCATGAGAGTTGCCTAACATTGTTGAATGTAATGTTCACTTTGTAATACACTGGAAGGCACTTTAAATATAGTTCCGTTAGTATTTAGGTGAAAGTTCTGGTTGGAATTTGAATAAGATCTCTGAGATTTCTGGAGAAAAATAATCCTTATGCTTTTGGACTTATCTGTAATCCGATGTTGTCAGCCCTGGCGCAGGTTGTTAGGTGCTGTCATCCTGCAGCGATATGACATTACACGTGCGAGCATTGATCTATGCTCCTTTATGCTTAGGAGTTGACGAGATCTCTGGCTTTTGGTTCTGCTGCTCGGTCAAAAGACTGGCTGTCTGTTACCGTCAGGCGCCGGACACTGAATTCTGCTACTGCGAATGTTGTCCGCTTAGAAACCTAAAAGTCTGAAGACACAAATGTGGCTTCATGAGTCTTCCTGTCATATGGGAACAGCTATCATTCCCATTCAAACCGCATACACCAGGCATATCAGAATTATCCTCTTTCATACAATAAGAGGACTATTATGTCATACAATCTAAAGATTACAGGCAAACTTTCCAGGTTATATAAGATATTTATACTTCACTTTCATACAGTCACACATCAGGCATATCAATGTTACATTCATCTGACTTCCTTTCTCACAGTCAAGACATGATAGGTAAACTTAGACCTATGTAACTTCAGGAGTTACTTGGTTTAGTCAGTCTTCTTTCACAAGAACTGTGTTCTACAAGGATAGTCGTTCCTTCATACAATGATGAATAACAATAACATACAATACATTTATATTACACAAATAGATAAAGTGAGTGACCGACTGGCCAAGCGATCAGGTTGCTTTCTTCTGTAGCACAACTACATAGTTTTGGAACTGAAACCTGGCTGTGGAACACTCCAGTTTACCAGCTGTAAATGGGCACTCAGTTGTGCTCTCGAGCTAGGGAAGAAAAAGGCAGCGAGGAAGGGAACTGTTCACCTAACCTCGTAAAAGCGGGATCTTTCATGATGAAGCTTCTAACACTTCATTTCCCTATGACAATCTCTGCCATGGGACTGCCTTTATCTTCGTAAGGGATAAAGCAATTAATATGATAGATGTTATCTTCTATTTGCTGTGGGGCTAGTTGAGATAAGTTTGTATGCAAGCAACAATCATTCAAATAGCACATGTTTAGATCATATTAAGAATAACAATACCTTTATACCAATGAATAATTCTACGTGCATATTTTGCGAAGTCTATACGAACCTGCACAGAGTGAAATTATACAACACCGCTTGGTTAATACCAAAGTGCTTGTAATGTAAAATTCCTCGTCATGTAGATGCACTCGGCCCAGAAGTCATGCGTGTAAGTGAAGTTTTCGTCTAAGCTTCTAGATTTTATGAATCTCTTCTCACGTGTTCTAAATCATTCCGACGTAATAACACGTAAATTATCTCCCTGAACCTGAGATCGTGTGACGCAGTTGCGAACCGTCTTGCGTGAGAAAGCTTCCCCGCCCCGTAATTACTGGTTACTCCTAGAAGGCATACACGTGCTGGCTGATGCAATGAAATTTGACACTGGGGCGTTTTCCGTCAGGTCCCTCAAATAAGGTGCAATAAAGCAATGGATCTCTAGACTTTAAGACGCCTTTTACTCTTAATTAAGGTATCTCCTCTGGCCATGTGTTATAACCTGGTGTTGATGCGTTTGCGATATTTGCTCAGTAACCATTAGTAAGCGCCGTGATGTCTGAGAGAGAAACGCTGACTACAGCGCCAAAAATACCGTAGTGTAACGTGAAAATTACTGAGAATAAAGAAGAGAGAGAGAGAGACGGGAAGAGAAGGGAGACAAAGATGGAGAGAAGAATAGACCGTGTTACGACATAGCCTCCCCCTTCAGTTTGACCTGCGGTCTAACATACTGAGGTCTGGTCTTCTCGATCATTCCTAAATTCGTTCTTCTCATCTTCACTTTCCTCGCACTACTCTCTTTCTTCTTCCACCAATGTAGCTGACATTCTCCTGGCAATGGGCCTGCATTAAAACGTATGGATTGACGACATGTCGGTTGATAGGAAATGGGTTTTCCTGACAAGGTCGGTACCATCCTATACATCCTTATTTTGGTCGCCTTATACGACCTGCCTAAGTGAGCAGTAGTTCTATTCTTTCCGTTTCTTATGAGCAATTCCCGGAAACTACGCGGGGTGAAATGTTTACTGGTGGAGTAGTTCTTTCCTAGACTACGTCTGTTAGCTTTCCTGCTCCGCCAGTGATCATGACGTAAGATAGGGTGCATCCTGATCCCGATCTTCAGACGTCGAGTTAAATGTAACAAATTGCACATTTTCAACCAGTGGGCTTTAGACGAGGACGATGCGACATGTGGCGTGTTCTTGAGTCCTCTCTTGCCGATACTTTTGTCTATCAGTCTGATTTCGCCATAAACTTCTCCCTGGGTTGTAGGGCGTGAGTGGGCGTAAAACTGATGTCCAATCCAAAGCTTGAACGTAATATTCTGTCTGTCTGGGTCTTTTCTATATCCGTGTGCAGGGGTTTGGGGGATGACTCAGGTTTCTTAACTCGTTCAGTCATGATAACCATAGTTTGTGTTGGGCCCCGTATGGGCGCATACCCACATCCACTCGTTTGGGTGTAAATATACTCATCTAAGACAATCTCCTTCTTAGGATGATGGGAGGTTGAATTAGGTAATCCAGACATATATCCTTCTCCAAGGATTTTAGAGGAGGACTGCTCCTTTAACACCGCCTCTCCCTTGAGAGGTGAGTTAATTAATAGTTTTCCACAAGGTACTTTGGGTTTCCCTCCCATTTCTCTCTGTATCCGCTCCTCTGTAAGGAGGTGTTCATATTCTGGCGCAGGGGTCACCTCTGACTGCTCCCCGGCCTTTCCTGTTACAGCAATCTCAGGCTGCGTCGGGCCTTTTAAGGTTCCTTCATGATCTCCTTTAACTTGGAAGCAAATTATTTCCTCTTGTACAACCTCTTTCTTGAGACGAATTGAGAGTGAATTTTGTAGCATAGAGGACGCCTTAGAGATGTGCTGAATTCGGCCTGTCCCACACTCATCCATGAGCCGATGTGTGCGAAGTTCTGACTTTGAAGTCTTGATGTGCTTTTCCGTATCTTGTCCGGCTTTGACATTTTGCAGTGCTGAATGATAAGAGGTCGTACTTCTGCCTTCCCTGCTTGTGGGGTGATTGTATGCCTTTAAAACTGTCTCTCCTGTGAGGATCGGAGAAACTAATTTCGGCAGTTTATTCCCATCATGTATCAAAGGAGAAGGTTCCCTGTGACATATTTTCACCTCCTTTTGCACAAGGATGGTGGATGGGGTTTGTTTTAATGGTTTAAATCCATGGATTCCAGGATTTGTATTCCTCTGACCTGTTTCCAACTTCCCTCCAAAAATGTTGGAAATCGACATAGGCGTTTGAATTTCCCCGCCCTCCTCAGTCATGTTCACTATGGCATGTGCTGAGTTTCCTAAGAGCAAGTAACTCCCTCCTTGGGGTATGGGGAAAAAGCGTTCGTCTACTATTGCTGCGTTAATAAATCCTGTCTCATAATGAGATTCTAAGTGCAAGCCTGCAATGGGCAATTCCATCGGTTCCCCATGGAGCATAGGTGCATTTACCATTACATATTCCTCAGTAATTTCATCGACGTTTACGAGTGAGGATGAAGCAACTGCACTAAACCCGAGATCAGGTACAAGCAGACATATGACTCGTCTTCCATTGACGGTCGCATAACCTTCATTCAAAGGTTTCCTAAGGTCACCTCGGGACTTCACCGGGTTTCCTTTACATGGCGGGCCTTGCGCTGGGCTGACAGTTTGTATGTTTCGGATTCGGTGCCTGCCGTTTTTATTACTGTGGTTAACCGATCGGAAAGACTTACTAATATTGCTCTCCATCCCATACATCTCCGAAGCTATTTCATGCTTTATGTTGGTCCTGTTTTTATTCAGAGGGTGAATGTTGTGAGTCGTAGAGAAGGTGGAAGTGGGTCTTTCCAGATCATCCGCCTTTGCACGCTTCTCCTTCTCAGAGTGATCCTGACGCCTTTGTTCTGAAAGCCGCCCCTCTTCTCTTTCTGGTAATAGGGTTTGACTAACAGACCTGACTCTCTCTGGTACAGTTTGAGGTGCTACCTGCGGGAGTAACTTAACTGACGGAGGTGAGGGGCTGGAGGAAGTTGAGGTCTTGGAGCTCATTCTAGGCAGCATCGTTTCGAGACGCAGTAATTCCGCATCCGAAGCTTCCATCCTTAATTTGTGTTGCTGTCTCTCTTCCTCCCTCATCCTGCATTTTTCCATCTCCCGTGAAACGAAAGTATCTAGCTCTTCTCCGGAGAGTTCGCACTCAATGGCTAACTCTGTCCAGAATGCTCTCCACTCATCCAATTCCATTGTTTCGTCCATTTTAGCAGTGGTGATTCACTCTGAACAGGTTGGTATGACTTGCAAATAATATGCTAATGACCAACTCAAATGTATCTCTAATTACAACTGTAACAAAGTATACTTCTAACAAATACCAACAATAAGATATATTAATACAACGATTAATTATCTCATTAATACTATAAGTATAATACTAAGTATATAATACAACATATAATTAAGCATAAGGATTTCCTCAGATTCTACTCAGATCTTTTATATTCGTTCTTATGATTACAATGTCGTTAGTGCGTTGACACAGTTACTATTTTTAGCTTCGCTTACAGGTAAAAAAAATTCGCTGAACTCAAAGTTCGCTGTGTTTACAAATAAAGATCTGGTTTCCCAGTTCTATCCATCAAAAAAGAATTAATCGTGATATTGCAATATCTCGTTATCTAAGAGGTATGTACATGTATATATACTAAAATCCCTAGTGTTGTAAAAAAAAAGTCAGATCCTAGAGATATATGTTCTCAGTGGAGAACTATAGGAATGCAAGAGGTAGAAAAGGTTCTCTAGAGTTATGATCTAGATACCGGACATAGCCTCCAATTGTCGCGCCGTTATCCCGAACTGGACATTAATTGTCACAGCACAGTTGGATAAGAAAGTTGTAAATTGAGAAATGTAAGAAAGATATATAGGATCTCAGAAGTGGCTCGTTAATTGTTAGATTCCTATACAAGTAAGGGGTGAAAGGAAGGCGAATATTCTCACAAAGAGATAATGTCTCAGAAGGGCACATGAGAATGGATTCTGTTTCCTTGCGACAAATCTCCCCTGTTATTCTTACAGAATATTATAATTGTTATTAAGCCCCCATCCTCTCATACTGAGGAAATGACACATATATGGATTTAAGAGACAGTACATGTAAGAAACTCACTCGACCACTTGGTAGATGATATAACTTATGTACAGATATTTAATCCCTAAACCACATATATGACACAAAGAAAATGAAAAGGTAAACGAAAATAATAATATGGACATAAACACTGAATGACTAAAAGTCCTAGTATGTCCTACTAATCATCATTTGCACTGGTGTGACTATCATGAGAGTTGCCTAACATTGTTGAATGTAATGTTCACTTTGTAATACACTGGAAGGCACTTTAAACATAGTTCCGTTAGTATTTAGGTGAGAGTTCTGGTTGGAATTTGAGTAAGATCTCTGAAATATCTTGAGGAAAAATAATCCTTATGCTTTTGGACTTATCTGTAATCCGATGTTGTCAGCCCTGGCGCAGGTTGTTAGGTGCTGTCATCCTGCAGCGATATGACATTACACGTGCGAGCGTTGATCTATGCTCCTTTATGCTTAGGAGTTGACGAGATCTCTGGCTTTTGGTTCTGCTGCTCGGTCAAAAGACTGGCTGTCTGTTACCGTCAGGCGCCGGACACTGAATTCTGCTACTGCGAATGTTGTCCGCTTAGAAACCTAAAAGTCTGAAGACACAAATGTGGCTTCATGAGTCTTCCTGTCATATGGGAACAGCTATCATTCCCATTCAAACCGCATACACCAGGCATATCAGAATTATCCTCTTTCATACAATAAGAGGACTATTATGTCATACAATCTAAAGATTACAGGCAAACTTTCCAGGTTATATAAGATATTTATACTTCACTTTCATACAGTCACACATCAGGCATATCAATGTTACATTCATCTGACTTCCTTTCTCACAGTCAAGACATGATAGGTAAACTTAGACCTATGTAACTTCAGGAGTTACTTGGTTTAGTCAGTCTTCTTTCACAAGAACTGTGTTCTACAAGGATAGTCGTTCCTTCATACAATGATGAATAACAATAACATACAATACATTTATATTACACAAATAGATAAAGTGAGTGACCGACTGGCCAAGCGATCAGGTTGCTTTCTTCTGTAGCACAACTACATAGTTTTGGAACTGAAACCTGGCTGTGGAACACTCCAGTTTACCAGCTGTAAATGGGCACTCAGTTGTGCTCTCGAGCTAGGGAAGAAAAAGGCAGCGAGGAAGGGAACTGTTCACCTAACCTCGTAAAAGCGGGATCTTTCATGATGAAGCTTCTAACACTTCATTTCCCTATGACAATCTCTGCCATGGGACTGCCTTTATCTTCGTAAGGGATAAAGCAATTAATATGATAGATGTTATCTTCTATTTGCTGTGGGGCTAGTTGAGATAAGTTTGTATGCAAGCAACAATCATTCAAATAGCACATGTTTAGATCATATTAAGAATAACAATACCTTTATACCAATGAATAATTCTACGTGCATATTTTGCGAAGTCTATACGAACCTGCACAGAGTGAAATTATACAACACCGCTTGGTTAATACCAAAGTGCTTGTAATGTAAAATTCCTCGTCATGTAGATGCACTCGGCCCAGAAGTCATGCGTGTAAGTGAAGTTTTCGTCTAAGCTTCTAGATTTTATGAATCTCTTCTCACGTGTTCTAAATCATTCCGACGTAATAACACGTAAATTATCTCCCTGAACCTGAGATCGTGTGACGCAGTTGCGAACCGTCTTGCGTGAGAAAGCTTCCCCGCCCCGTAATTACTGGTTACTCCTAGAAGGCATACACGTGCTGGCTGATGCAATGAAATTTGACACTGGGGCGTTTTCCGTCAGGTCCCTCAAATAAGGTGCAATAAAGCAATGGATCTCTAGACTTTAAGACGCCTTTTACTCTTAATTAAGGTATCTCCTCTGGCCATGTGTTATAACCTGGTGTTGATGCGTTTGCGATATTTGCTCAGTAACCATTAGTAAGCGCCGTGATGTCTGAGAGAGAAACGCTGACTACAGCGCCAAAAATACCGTAGTGTAACGTGAAAATTACTGAGAATAAAGAAGAGAGAGAGAGACGGGAAGAGAAGGGAGACAAAGATGGAGAGAAGAATAGACCGTGTTACGACAGGGCCTCAACTATAGCCACCGCTATCTATTACACTACTGTATCTATTGTCAATGGATGCTGACACTGCATGAAGCCTATCTGCACAGCTGCTAACTCTGTCAGCGATATATGCCACTAAGTCACACTCTGCACTGCTATTTAATAGACTTTCACCTCTAAGGCTCAGAGGCTAACCTCTAAGAATAGTATGAGACTCTACAGGTCCCTGATCTATTTTTCACCTTCTCTCTCTCTCCACTTCTCCTGCCTTGCTTCTCTCATTTCATTTCAACAACCCGGACATGATATCCCTCTCTTCCTGGTTCTGACTCCTACTTCTGATGACTTCTGAAAATATTGACTAGGCACTTGCCGTAGACTGTAGAGGCTTCACTATTGGCAAAAAGCTGATTTTCACTTGCCCATTTACCCCTCATTTGGGTGTAGGGCCGTCGGTATTATTATGACCGAGGCTATAAAGACACACCAACCCGCTTGCTTGGGTTCGATGGGTGTGTATGAGCTTAGAGCTCCGGGTTTTAAGAAAACCCTTTCATTGAAGACTGCGTTGGTGTCTCGACCTGCTCTTTCTCATTCCCTCTCTCTCTCTCTCTCTCTGGGGCCAAAATATTCAGAGCCGATACCCACCGCGGTACAAACTCTTACGCCTCTGGCATTTCCTCGACTTTTCTCTCCTTGAGAAGACCGGCTACTTTTGCCAGCTGTCAGGAACAAGATTTACTGGCACCCCAAACTAAAGGCCGTGACCAATTGCAATACTGCGTTTCTTCCGTTTTCCAGAAGCAGACACTACTGCATGGGCGCACGGCCAGGAATTTCTGCAGACTAAGAGGCCGCTAAATTGAAAAGCGCTCGTATATATCTTTACTTTACCCACGCTGACCCAAAAGCCCTGCGTCACCCTAGCGTCCCATTGCAGCCAATAGAATTAAAGATAAATCTAAAATTTTCCATGCGCTCATCTCTAAATTTAGAACCAGTGTATTCTGCTTACTTTAAATGTGCGCGTATTTTCGGCTACGTAACGTTACCTAACGTCGTCTGTTTGCATGAGCAGAAACAAATGTGATTCGCTCTCCCGTAAGTTGGACATTACCTGGGTAGGGGTCATCTCCCCTTCCCCACGATAAAATGACCGCGATAAATTTACCACCAAAAAAAAAATGGAATTTCAAGATCGCGATTATCTAGAAAAAGGCCAACTGGTGCCATTCAGTACTAACTTACATTAATCCCTATAGAAAAAACCCGCTATTACTTTACCTACAAACCAATACTAAATACGCCCACTATTTAAAAGGAAGAAGAATACATTCCAATCTTTGCTAGAGAGAAGACAAAAATGGCAAACTCATATAGTTAACCTTTAGCACGCTGCATTCTTTGGCGAAAATTTTCGCCTTCTGCTGCATTCTTTTTCACAGCGTCCCGTTTCTATAGTGGGTGACCCTTAATGTCTATAGTTTTTGTGTCTCTTGGTCAATTGCTATCATTTTTGGAATTTATATAAATAAATGAATGCTGAATCTGATGATATAAAATTTGTTTGTGTACATGTTAGATGTGATAGGAAGAGAGGAAAGGAAAGATGAAAAAAACGAAAAAAAAATTTAAAATAATAAAAAAAATTATTTTTTAAAATTTTAAAATGAAAAAAAAAATTAAAAAAAAATAACCAGCAAACGAAGGGTCCATATCCCTTGCATCTCAATGAAAGTCATTTGACCAATAGACCAATACAAATCAAATGACGATCTTTTCGTTACACCCATCATCAGTAGCAAAGCAACAAACGCCCTCGTCAGCAGTGACATTCGGCCGTAATCCTAAACCTTTTCGATATTCCTAATCCTAACCCTTAAAATTATACATACTAGCAATGCCATTCTACTTTCTTTCCATTTCGGCCATCAAACATATTCTGAGAACCGATATCAGCGCTTATAAAGACAAAAATCTCATCCCCACCGCATGGCGTCTGTGGTAAAGTGGGATGTTATAAATATTTATAGGGGACTTAGTGTACTGACTGAGATCAGCTGTGAAGGTATCTGTATCTAATAAGGGTAGTGTATTACAGATGATCTTACTTGCTACCACATATTTATACCTCAGTCAGAATTATTCTGGAATATAGTGATGACTACGTTGAATGTCTAGGGTATGTATATGATGAAGTGTAAGTCACAACAACAACCGACAGATAAACAATTTAATTTATTCCACCACACTTGACAACACTGTGACACTCACACACATGTAACATTCTATAAGACTATCTTGAATGAGTCACTGGTAAATTTTCAAATATCAATATGTATTAAGTACTTTTCATTAATATATATGTGTCCTGATTCAAATACAAAGTGAACCAGGAATCACAATCAATTTTAATTACAAGTTATATGTACAGAATTTATCAATATGAATCTTGTAGTGACATATTTTATTAATCTTATCCTATGTGTGTCAGTTGTGTAGTGGTAATATGAGGTAATACTGGTGTTGTTTTTTCAAGCTATGTTGGTATTTGTCATCATGACTTCAAGTGTTTATTTCTGTTGGAACTAGTATTGGAGATGTTCTCAGTTCCGTTCATTAAAACAATTAATTTCCCCTCTTATTTTTATACAATGTCAGTTTAAGATGGGGTTACATAATGTTGAGCTCCGCTGGCCACATATGCTTAACTTTCGTGATGGCGGCAGGAAAAGACTCCTCTGCTCGATTGCTCCCCTGTGTTCTGGAGACACCTCACTGTTTGCTATATGGACCAAGGAGTATGCTGTCCGCCTCTGGATTCAGCAAAGCTCTGACCAGGTGCTGCTTCAATAACTTTTGGACCACGGTCCCACAATTCATGGAAATAATACAGAATTATGTTGACCGGCACTGAATATAGCACAATTTCGATCTGCCGATGTCCCAGGCTTTTATTTAGAAAAATATGCACTGGCGCTCAACACACTGGTTCTGTAGTAAGTTTATTTGCAAATGTGGTGTTGACCTGACGCCTCTAATTGACTATATTGGCAGGTCTAACCAATCATGCCATGTTTACACAGCTTTTCAAAAAAGTACTCCTACTCACGTTTCCCTTGACAACGAAGAAGTAGTATTTATAGTCCGACTAATCGTGTTTAGCCTTACATTTATTTTCCGCCAATCAAATAGGAGGTAACATGTCAGCCTATTTCCCGTACAATGGTGGGGTGAAAATCTGCCACTGAGCGATTCTGATTTGGGTGTTGTCTGACATCCCTCACTATTTCTTTTGGCTATAATTTGGTAATTCCTAGACTATTTGCGTAACGTTTAACATATTTTTTGTCAGCAAGTCCTAAGGAACCCAAATGTACAAATTTAAAGGAGCTAAGTGGCTGCGTTCAAAATATGCACTTTCTTCTACCTCCTGTTTACTTCGAAAACGATGTGATGTCTGGGTACTGTAATGTTTTCAAACGTAAACCAGTATAATGTCATATTTCCTAATAAGCGTTTTTCAGGATTTTAAAACCTAACTCTGGTATGGGTAGTGTTTTTTATCACTGTCGATTTGAAAAAAGCTAGTGCTTGTGGCCTTACACGCGTGATGGCAGCAATTGTGTATCGCGCGACTGTGGTAGTATTGCCTGTGTTCCGGCTTTCAGCCCTCCCTTCTTTCTATCTTTAGTCCATCTGTCTGTTCGTTTATGGTAACGTAGTGTAATTAATGCTAGTATTAATTTAGGTCATTAATCAGCTTGCGTATCTCAAGGTTTTTCTTAGAAAGGCAGTACACGTTTTATTGAAGCAAGCGTGTAATGATGCAGTAGGCCTTTACTATCAACGGGAAATGTTACAATTTGCAGACGAAGTAGAAAACAAGGGGGATTTCGAGTACAGTCATTGTGACAGCACTGTTCTTTACCATTCTTCTTTCCTTTTATTGAAGTTATTTGTTAGGCTTTACATTTACGTTTTAATTTATATATGGGGATTAGAATATTTTACGACATCTCCCCTCTTAAAACAGACATCTTATGTCAGTCCTTTATTCTATATACACATAGATAAATGTAAGTCAACTTGACTTTACTCTGCTGTTGTGCTATCATGGTTTTATGTAGTTGGGTCCATTCAGAGTAGGCACTACTCATGAAATCTGCCTCAGACCTCTACAACCAATAATATTTTTCGGTTATGTTACTGAACAGCCGCAAGTGTGACTGCTTGTCTTAATGCTGCTTCACAACCCTTATTCACCATTTCTCTTCTCTGAGTCTGCGCAATGACATGTCCAGAGAACATTAGATTTTCCTCAAAATGTACGTTATGAGGAGATAACATATACCTGGTGATAGCAGAGTTTTCGTAGTGGATCCCATAATCTTCTTATTAGCCTGTATGAAACATTCGGAATATCCTCAATCAAAGAGGCAACTCAGGGATTCATTACGTTCCTCCGAAATGTTTACATCCAACAATTTTGTCTGATCTCAGGTTTTACTGGAATTTGCTAGTATCCTTTACTCAGATCCACCCTTGAGAAATATTTAGCTTTATTTAGCCTGGCAAACAACTGATTTGTATCTGGCAATGGATCCACCTGTCCTTCTGTAATAGCATTCAGTCTCCTGTAATCTATACAGAGTCTATGTTCTCCAGAGGGCTTCCTTAAGAGTACAACACCGGAACTATACGAAGATTCACTGTGTGAAATAATTCCTTCCTTCAACAAATAGTCTATCTCTTCCTTCAAAGCTTTCTCCTTAGCAAAAGGAATCGAATATGGTTTCATACAGACAGGTGTGGGGTCTATCAGTTTCATATCATATTCCAATAAGTTTGTATGCCCTGGTCGGTCTGTTAACACCTCTGCATGATTATCTAGAACCTGTTGTACTCTCTCTTTCTGAGTTTTCGTTAAATGTGTACTGATTTTCACCTGTGCCGCTGTCTCACAGGGGTGTAATGGATATTCAAATGATGAAAGTGGTTCCTTTTTCATCTCCATGGCGATAGACAAGGTCAACAAGTGTGTCTCTTCCTGATGTTCTCTTTCCAAATATTTCTTCAGGAAATTCACATGATAGATTTTTTCTTTCCCCTTCTTATCTATCTTATAATTTGTTCTAGACACCTTCTCTAGAACTGTATATGGACCTTGCCATCCAATTTGTAACTTATTCTGACTACCAGGT
Source organism: Oreohelix idahoensis (assembly GCA_024509875.1). Classification (NCBI taxonomy): domain Eukaryota; kingdom Metazoa; phylum Mollusca; class Gastropoda; order Stylommatophora; family Oreohelicidae; genus Oreohelix; species Oreohelix idahoensis. The sequence goes on from JAMPIV010004186.1 coordinate 26,862, forward strand.
AGAAGAAGCAGTACCTTCTCTCCCACAGCCAAATCTCTGTCTTTCGCCTTCCTGTTATAATAGGCAGCATGTTTCTTCCTTCTTCTTCTTCTTCTTCTTCTTCCGTCCTTAGCCAAAGACCGACCAAGCAGTCAGTGGCCATTACGCCTTGCGGCGTCTTAGGGCAACAAGAAATTATCCGTTGTTCCGTTACGCCTAAAGGCGTTTATTGGTACAACAGAATATTAATTGTTGTTTCCGTAATCAATGTGACAAGCAAGCGGTTGATCAATCCGCTGTGCCCCGAACTTGCCCTCGTGTGTACTGTCGCTATAAAACCTCCTCGCAACCGAGACGCCTCCAGCCAAAATTCTCTCGGGACCGAAGGTCCGCGAAAAAGAGCAATCTGGTACTGGCACAACACCCATTCGCTGCCTCCACTGCGCTGGGAGGACCCGGCAACCGGGACCACACACAGCCTTGAGAGGACAATGGTCGCCTGAAGGGTATGTTTCTTCCTGGTTTGTTTTAAATTTTCATTGGCAAGTTTCCAGCCAGTTTTTAAACGAGTGGTCAGCTCATTCACATATTGGTATGAGGATGTAATATTTTCCTCTGCCTTTTCATCAGTCCACGTTCTTAACAGCGTTACATGTGGAGCTTTAATTTTGTGGACCTATTTGTCCATTCACCGGTATGGTCTCTTCCACTTGAAGCGCTATAGTGATGATTTTTCTTCCCAGAATTATCAGTCACAAAACGACCGCTACCAATTTTCCTCTTGGGGCTTTCTCCCCACTTAAAATTCTTGATGAGAGATTTCCTCTCTACATCCTCTTCCTCCAGTTTGTTTAAGTCCGATTGAGGGATTTTCAGCTTATCCTGGGGTAAGACATCTTTTTGCACTGTCCGCATAGTGGCCATTGTAAAACAGTTAAGTGAAGCTTGTCCGTGAAAAGGGGCTTCCCATTCCATTTGGTCCACTTTATCAAATTTATATTTCTTTTTATTGTCAGGCCTACGGGTGCCCCGTGGCGTGTCCAGGTCCTGATCAATGTTCCCACTTGTGGGTGTTCCCTCATGTGCTATGCTACACCTTTCTACAAAATTCTCAATATCCCATCTTGCCTTGGGCCAATAATAATTGTGAGCCACCTTTTGGATGATGGTACCTATTTTTTCATGGTCCCCATCTGGTTTCACATGTAGGCTCCTTATTAATTCTGCCCTATATCTTTTAGGAAGTACCAGCTGTCCCTGACCTTTGGATCTAGCTCCAGTCTTCCTATACATCAACTTGTTTTTCATGTAAAAATCTCCCTTGCCTGGAGTTGTATGACAAGTTGACAATTTCCTAAAACAAGGCTTAAGGGTCTTATCCCCAGCCTGTGCCTTCCTCATCTCTTCTGGAGTGGTATCTAACAGAATATCCTCCTCCTGTCTTGAGGTCGACCTGACCTGAAGGGTGGCCATATACACAGGTTTCCTTCTGCAACGGTCAGTGTCATGATTGTCCATCTTACAATTTTTACACCACCTTTTCACTTGGTTGAAAGATTTTCTTTCATCATATTTCCTTTCATCGAATTGTGGGGTTTTATTTTTATTGTCATACCGTGGCCTATCAAATTGGTGCTTACCTTTGTTTTGATCTCTAGGATCAAATTTATTAAAGTTCTGTGGTGCCCTAAAATTATCCACCTGTTTCTTCTTATTACCTGATACTTCTGCCTGAGCTGCTTGATACCTTTCAGCAACATTTAGCAACTCACCCAGCCTCTCTGCACCTTGTTCCATGAGAAACTTTCTCAGGTCTGGAGCCATGGACTCTCTTAGTTGTTCTATAAGGACCATTTCCTTAAGATCTTGGGTTTTCCCCAGAGAAGTCCATTTCTCCAAGTATGTCTCTAACCGTGCAGAGAACTGGTGATAGGTTTCACCTGACAGTAGTTTAGCATTCCTAAATTTTTTCCTATAAAATTCTGCGTTCTTTTCATATCTTAACAAAAGAGCCTGCTTTAGCATGTCATAATTTTCCTGATCACCTCTGCTCATTTTGGCAAAAACTTCATAAGCTGCCCCACGAAGTCCTTGAGATAACTTTAAGCTCCACCTTTCTCTCTCTAACCCATATGTGGTAGCTAATAGTTCATATCTATTTAGATAGCTCTCAATATCATCGTCTTTCTCAACGAAATGATCTAAATGAAAATTCATAGCTGAGGTTGAGGCTCCTTGGCTAGCAGTGGCATCAGAGGTAAAGGGACTGGCACCATTTTCAGGAGCATGGCCTTGAAACTCAAACTCCCTTAGTCGTAACTCATGTTCCCTTTGTAATCTTTTATCTTCTGCTTCCCTTTCTGCAGCTAATCTCCTGTCTTCCCTTTCTGCAGCTAATTTATTCTCTTCCCTTTCTGCAGCTAATTTCTTCTCTTCCCTTTCTGCAGCCTGTCTTCTTTCCTCGGCTTCCAATGCTTTAGCCTCTTTGTCAGCCTCAATCTGCAACCTCTTAATTTCTTTTTCAGCCTCTAACTTTCTTTCGGCCTCTTTTTCTAATCTTCTTTCTTCCCGTTCAATATATTTGTCACATTCAGCAGTGACATAAGCAATCATAATTTGCCCGTCCATTCCTAACTCTTTCGCAGTCTGTACAGCAGCAGATCGAAATTTTGCCAAGTCGGCCATTGTCTATCATGCAAATGTAACAATTCAATCTATCAATATTTATCTAAGGACACTACAGGCACTGAGAGCTCAACGTTATTTATTTTCACCCAAGGATACTTTTTTTATTTCTATTATTCCCTGAAGTGAATTAACCCCAATATTTTTAATAGGGAAAGATTCAAAATCCCGAGAGCGAGACCCCAATATATGTGGTAAAGTGGGATGTTATAAATATTTATAGGGGACTTAGTGTACTGACTGAGATCAGCTGTGAAGGTATCTGTATCTAATAAGGGTAGTGTATTACAGATGACCTTACTTGCTACCACATATTTATACCTCAGTCAGAATTATTCTGGAATATAGTGATGACTACGTTGAATGTCTAGGGTATGTATATGATGAAGTGTAAGTCACAACAACAACCGACAGATAAACAATTTAATTTATTCCACCACACGTGACAACACTGTGACACTCACACACATGTAACATTCTATAAGACTATCTTGAATGAGTCACCGGTAAATTTTCAAATATCAATATGTATTAAGTACTTTTCATTAATATATATGTGTCCTGATTCAAATACAAAGTGAACCAGGAATCACAATCAATTTTAATTACAAGTTATATGTACAGAATTTATCAATATGAATCTTGTAGTGACATATTTTATTAATCTTATCCTATGTGTGTCAGTTGTGTAGTGGTAATATGAGGTAATACTGGTGTTGTTTTTTCAAGCTATGTTGGTATTTGTCATCATGACTTCAAGTGTTTATTTCTGTTGGAACTAGTATTGGAGATGTTCTCAGTTCCGTTCATTAAAACAATTAATTTCCCCTCTTATTTTTATACAATGTCAGTTTAAGATGGGGTTACATAATGTTGAGCTCCGCTGGCCACATATGCTTAACTTTCGTGATGGCGGCAGGAAAAGACTCCTCTGCTCGATTGCTCCCCTGTGTTCTGGAGACACCTCACTGTTTGCTATATGGACCAAGGAGTATGCTGTCCGCCTCTGGATTCAGCAAAGCTCTGACCAGGTGCTGCTTCAATAACTTTTGGACCACGGTCCCACAATTCATGGAAATAATACAGAATTACGTTGACCGGCATTGAATATAGCACAATTTCGATCTGCCGATGTCCCAGGCTTTTATTTAGAAAAATATGCACTGGCGCTCAACACACTGGTTCTGTAGTAAGTTTATTTGCAAATGTGGTGTTGACCTGACGCCTCTAATTGACTATATTGGCAGGTCTAACCAATCATGCCATGTTTACACAGCTTTTCAAAAAAGTACTCCTACTCACGTTTCCCTTGACAACGAAGAAGTAGTATTTATAGTCCGACTAATCGTATTTAGCCTTACATTTATTTTCCGCCAATCAAATAGGAGGTAACATGTCAGCCTATTTCCTGTACAATGGTGGGGTGAAAATCTGCCACTGAGCGATTCTGATTTGGGTGTTGTCTGACATCCCTCACTATTTCTTTTGGCTATAATTTGGTAATTCCTAGACTATTTGCGTAACGTTTAACATATTTTTTGTCAGCAAGTCCTAAGGAACCCAAATATACAAATTTAAAGGAGCTAAGTGGCTGCGTTCAAAATATGCACTTTCTTCTACCTCCTGTTTACTTCGAAAACGATGTGGTGTCTGGGTACTGTAATGTTTTCAAACGTAAACCAGTATAATGTCATATTTCCTAATAAGCGTTTTTCAGGATTTTAAAACCTAACTCTGGTATGGGTAGTGTTTTTTATCACTGTCAATTTGAAAAAAGCTAGTGCATGTGGCCTTAACGCGTGATGGCAGCAATTGTGTATCGCGCGACTGTGGTAGTATTGCCTGTGTTCCGGCTTTCAGCCCTCCCTTCTTTCTATCTTTAGTCCATCTGTCTGTTCGTTTATGGTAACGTAGTGTAATTAATGCTAGTATTAATTTAGGTCATTAATCAGCTTGCGTATCTCAAGGTTTTTCTTAGAAAGGCAGTACACGTTTTATTGAAGCAAGCGTGTAATGATGCAGTAGGCCTTTACTATCAACGGGAAATGTTACAATTTGCAGACGAAGTAGAAAACAAGGGGGATTTCGAGTACAGTCATTGTGACAGCACTGTTCTTTACCATTCTTCTTTCCTTTTATTGAAGTTATTTGTTAGGCTTTACATTTACGTTTTAATTTATATATGGGGATTAGAATATTTTACGACATCTCCCCTCTTAAAACAGACATCTTATGTCAGTCCTTTATTCTATATACACATAGATAAATGTAAGTCAACTTGACTTTACTCTGCTGTTGTGCTATCATGGTTTTATGTAGTTGGGTCCATTCAGAGTAGGCACTACTCATGAAATCTGCCTCAGACCTCTACAACCAATAATATTTTTCGGTTATGTTACTGAACAGCCGCAAGTGTGACTGCTTGTCTTAATGCTGCTTCACAACCCTTATTCACCATTTCTCTTCTCTGAGTCTGCGCAATGACATGTCCAGAGAACATTAGATTTTCCTCAAAATGTACGTTATGAGGAGATAACATATACCTGGTGATAGCAGAGTTTTCGTAGTGGATCCCATAATCTTCTTATTAGCCTGTATGAAACATTCGGAATATCCTCAATCAAAGAGGCAACTCAGGGATTCATTACGTTCCTCCGAAATGTTTACATCCAACAATTTTGTCTGATCTCAGGTTTTACTGGAATCTGCTAGTATCCTTTACTCAGATCCACCCTTGAGAAATATTTAGCTTTATTTAGCCTGGCAAACAACTGATTTGTATCTGGCAATGGATCCACCTGTCCTTCTGTAATAGCATTCAGTCTCCTGTAATCTATACAGAGTCTATGTTCTCCAGAGGGCTTCCTTAAGAGTACAACACCGGAACTATACGAAGATTCACTGTGTGAAATAATTCCTTCCTTCAACAAATAGTCTATCTCTTCCTTCAAAGCTTTCTCCTTAGCAAAAGGAATCGAATATGGTTTCATACAGACAGGTGTGGGGTCTATCAGTTTCATATCATATTCCAATAAGTTTGTATGCCCTGGTCGGTCTGTTAACACCTCTGCATGATTATCTAGAACCTGTTGTACTCTCTCTTTCTGAGTTTTCGTTAAATGTGTACTGATTTTCACCTGTGCCGCTGTCTCACAGGGGTGTAATGGATATTCAAATGATGAAAGTGGTTCCTTTTTCATCTCCATGGCGATAGACAAGGTCAACAAGTGTGTCTCTTCCTGATGTTCTCTTTCCAAATATTTCTTCAGGAAATTCACATGATAGATTTTTTCTTTCCCCTTCTTATCTATCTTATAATTTGTTCTAGACACCTTCTCTAGAACTGTATATGGACCTTGCCATCCAATTTGTAACTTATTCTGACTACCAGGTAGAAGAAGCAGTACCTTCTCTCCCACAGCCAAATCTCTGTCTTTCGCCTTCCTGTTATAATAGGCAGCATGTTTCTTCCTGGCTTGTTTCAAATTTTCATTGGCAAGTTTCCAGCCAGTTTTTAAACGAGTGGTCAGCTCATTCACATATTGGTATGAGGATGTAATATTTTCCTCTGCCTTTTCATCAGTCCACGTTCTTAACAGCGTTACATGTGGAGCTTTAATTTTGTGGACCTATTTGTCCATTCACCGGTATGGTCTCTTCCACTTGAAGCGCTATAGTGATGATTTTTCTTCCCAGAATTATCAGTCACAAAACGACCGCTACCAATTTTCCTCTTGGGGCTTTCTCCCCACTTAAAATTCTTGATGAGAGATTTCCTCTCTACATCCTCTTCCTCCAGTTTGTTTAAGTCCGATTGAGGGATTTTCGGCTTATCCTGGGGTAAGACATCTTTTTGCACTCTCCGCATAGTGGCCATTGTAAAACAGTTAAGTGAAGCTTGTCCGTGAAAAGGGGCTTCCCATTCCATTTGGTCCACTTTATCAAATTTATATTTCTTTTTATTGTCAGGCCTACGGGTGCCCCGTGGCGTGTCCAGGTCCTGATCAATGTTCCCACTTGTGGGTGTTCCCTCATGTGCTATGCTACACCTTTCTACAAAATTCTCAATATCCCATCTTGCCTTGGGCCAATAATAATTGTGAGCCACCTTTTGGATGATGGTACCTATTTTTTCATGGTCCCCATCTGGTTTCACATGTAGGCTCCTTATTAATTCTGCCCTATATCTTTTAGGAAGTACCAGCTGTCCCTGACCTTTGGATCTAGCTCCAGTCTTCTTCCTATACATCAACTTGTTTTTCATGTAAAAATCTCCCTTGCCTGGAGTTGTATGACAAGTTGACAATTTCCTAAAACAAGGCTTAAGGGTCTTATCCCCAGCCTGTGCCTTCCTCATCTCTTCTGGAGTGGTATCTAACAGAATATCCTCCTCCTGTCTTGAGGTCGACCTGACCTGAAGGGTGGCCATATACACAGGTTTCCTTCTGCAACGGTCAGTGTCATGATTGTCCATCTTACAATTTTTACACCACCTTTTCACTTGGTTGAAAGATTTTCTTTCATCATATTTCCTTTCATCGAATTGTGGGGTTTTATTTTTATTGTCATACCGTGGCCTATCAAATTGGTGCTTACCTTTGTTTTGATCTCTAGGATCAAATTTATTAAAGTTCTGTGGTGCCCTAAAATTATCCACCTGTTTCTTCTTATTACCTGATACTTCTGCCTGAGCTGCTTGATACCTTTCAGCAACATTTAGCAACTCACCCAGCCTCTCTGCACCTTGTTCCATGAGAAACTTTCTCAGGTCTGGAGCCATGGACTCTCTTAGTTGTTCTATAAGGACCATTTCCTTAAGATCTTGGGTTTTCCCCAGAGAAGTCCATTTCTCCAAGTATGTCTCTAACCGTGCAGAGAACTGGTGATAGGTTTCACCTGACAGTAGTTTAGCATTCCTAAATTTTTTCCTATAAAATTCTGCGTTCTTTTCATATCTTAACAAAAGAGCCTGCTTTAGCATGTCATAATTTTCCTGATCACCTCTGCTCATTTTGGCAAAAACTTCATAAGCTGCCCCACGAAGTCCTTGAGATAACTTTAAGCTCCACCTTTCTCTCTCTAACCCATATGTGGTAGCTAATAGTTCATATCTATTTAGATAGCTCTCAATATCATCGTCTTTCTCAACGAAATGATCTAAATGAAAATTCATAGCTGAGGTTGAGGCTCCTTGGCTAGCAGTGGCATCAGAGGTAAAGGGACTGGCACCATTTTCAGGAGCATGGCCTTGAAACTCAAACTCCCTTAGTCGTAACTCATGTTCCCTTTGTAATCTTTTATCTTCTGCTTCCCTTTCTGCAGCTAATCTCCTGTCTTCCCTTTCTGCAGCTAATTTATTCTCTTCCCTTTCTGCAGCTAATTTCTTCTCTTCCCTTTCTGCAGCCTGTCTTCTTTCCTCGGCTTCCAATGCTTTAGCCTCTTTGTCAGCCTCAATCTGCAACCTCTTAATTTCTTTTTCAGCCTCTAACTTTCTTTCGGCCTCTTTTTCTAATCTTCTTTCTTCCCGTTCAATATATTTGTCACATTCAGCAGTGACATAAGCAATCATAATTTGCCCGTCCATTCCTAACTCTTTCGCAGTCTGTACAGCAGCAGATCGAAATTTTGCCAAGTCGGCCATTGTCTATCATGCAAATGTAACAATTCAATCTATCAATATTTATCTAAGGACACTACAGGCACTGAGAGCTCAACGTTATTTATTTTCACCCAAGGATACTTTTTTTATTTCTATTATTCCCTGAAGTGAATTAACCCCAATATTTTTAATAGGGAAAGATTCAAAATCCCGAGAGCGAGACCCCAATATATGTGGTAAAGTGGGATGTTATAAATATTTATAGGGGACTTAGTGTACTGACTGAGATCAGCTGTGAAGGTATCTGTATCTAATAAGGGTAGTGTATTACAGATGACCTTACTTGCTACCACATATTTATACCTCAGTCAGAATTATTCTGGAATATAGTGATGACTACGTTGAATGTCTAGGGTATGTATATGATGAAGTGTAAGTCACAACAACAACCGACAGATAAACAATTTAATTTATTCCACCACACGTGACAACACTGTGACACTCACACACACATGTAACATTCTATAAGACTATCTTGAATGAGTCACCGGTAAATTTTCAAATATCAATATGTATTAAGTACTTTTCATTAATATATATGTGTCCTGATTCAAATACAAAGTGAACCAGGAATCACAATCAATTTTAATTACAAGTTATATGTACAGAATTTATCAATATGAATCTTGTAGTGACATATTTTATTAATCTTATCCTATGTGTGTCAGTTGTGTAGTGGTAATATGAGGTAATACTGGTGTTGTTTTTTCAAGCTATGTTGGTATTTGTCATCATGACTTCAAGTGTTTATTTCTGTTGGAACTAGTATTGGAGATGTTCTCAGTTCCGTTCATTAAAACAATTAATTTCCCCTCTTATTTTTTATACAATGTCAGTTTAAGATGGGGTTACATAATGTTGAGCTCCGCTGGCCACATATGCTTAACTTTCGTGATGGCGGCAGGAAAAGACTCCTCTGCTCGATTGCTCCCCTGTGTTCTGGAGACACCTCACTGTTTGCTATATGGACCAAGGAGTATGCTGTCCGCCTCTGGATTCAGCAAAGCTCTGACCAGGTGCTGCTTCAATAACTTTTGGACCACGGTCCCACAATTCATGGAAATAATACAGAATTACGTTGACCGGCACTGAATATAGCACAATTTCGATCTGCCGATGTCCCAGGCTTTTATTTAGAAAAATATGCACTGGCGCTCAACGCACTGGTTCTGTAGTAAGTTTATTTGCAAATGTGGTGTTGACCTGACGCCTCTAATTGACTATATTGGCAGGTCTAACCAATCATGCCATGTTTACACAGCTTTTCAAAAAAGTACTCCTACTCACGTTTCCCTTGACAACGAAGAAGTAGTATTTATAGTCCGACTAATCGTGTTTAGCCTTACATTTATTTTCCGCCAATCAAATAGGAGGTAACATGTCAGCCTATTTCCCGTACAATGGTGGGGTGAAAATCTGCCACTGAGCGATTCTGATTTGGGTGTTGTCTGACATCCCTCACTATTTCTTTTGGCTATAATTTGGTAATTCCTAGACTATTTGCGTAACATTTAACATATTTTTTGTCAGCAAGTTCTAAGGAACCCAAATATACAAATTTAAAGGAGCTAAGTGGCTGCGTTCAAAATATGCACTTTCTTCTACCTCCTGTTTACTTCGAAAACGATGTGGTGTCTGGGTACTGTAATGTTTTCAAACGTAAACCAGTATAATGTCATATTTCCTAATAAGCGTTTTTCAGGATTTTAAAACCTAACTCTGGTATGGGTAGTGTTTTTTATCACTGTCGATTTGAAAAAAGCTAGTGCATGTGGCCTTACACGCGTGATGGCAGCAATTGTGTATCGCGCGACTGTGGTAGTATTGCCTGTGTTCCGGCTTTCAGCCCTCCCTTCTTTCTATCTTTAGTCCATCTGTCTGTTCGTTTATAGTAACGTAGTGTAATTAATGCTAGTATTAATTTAGGTCATTAATCAGCTTGCGTATCTCAAGGTTTTTCTTAGAAAGGCAGTACATGTTTTATTGAAGCAAGCGTGTAATGATGCAGTAGGCCTTTACTATCAACGGGAAACGTTACAATTTGCAGACGAAGTAGAAAACAAGGGGGATTTCGAGTACAGTCATTGTGACAGCACTGTTCTTTACCATTCTTCTTTCCTTTTATTGAAGTTATTTGTTAGGCTTTACATTTACGTTTTAATTTATATATGGGGATTAGAATATTTCACGACAGCGTCAGAATCCAATAAAATTAGAGCGAAAATGGCCGCGTGTTCGATGCCGATTCATTTCGATCAATAAAATTCACAGAAAATAAACGCGGATGCACCCATTACTAAAGGAGATCGGAAACGGAAGCTAACTCTCTCTCAGATAAGTTTAAAACTTAACATCCGGGGGTGAAGTCACTTGTATACACATTCTAATGCTAAAAAAACGTTGCACGCTGGAGTCGACAACAGCAGGGAGAGCATAGGTTACCTTCGTCGACATATGTCGACCGCAGCATGCTAAAGGTTAACAAGAGACGAAGACCCTTGCAACTCTTATAGTAACAAAGAGAAAACGAAATGGGGCCTGTTGAAGACTAAATCACAGTAACTCCATCACACTGATTATAGACTTTTTACTGAACTTTTATTTGGTACATTTCATTTAGTCAATATTCTTCAGTTCCCTGAGTAGCATAGGCCTTCATATTCACATCAAGTGCTCCTGTCCTCATTCAAGATAGTTCCAAGTCTTCTTTATCCCTTATATTTTTGTTTTCAGTTCTCTTCTACATACGTTTATCAGTAGTTCCAAGTCTTCTTTATCCTTTATATTTTTGTTTTCAGTTCTCTTCTACATATGTTTATCAGTAGTTCCAAGTCTTCTTATCCCTTATTTTTGTTTTCAGTTCTCTTCTACATATGTTTATCAGTAGTTCCAAGTCTTCTTATCCCTTATTTTTGTTTTCAGTTCTCTTCTACATATGTTTATCAGTAGTTCCAAGTCTTCTTTATCCCTTATATTTTTGTTTTCAGTTCTCTTCTACATACGTTTATCAGTAGTTCCAAATCTTCTTTATTCCTTATTTTTGTTTTCAGTTCTCTTCTACATATGTTTATCAGTAGTTCCAAGTCTTCTTTGTCCTTTATATTTTTGTTTTCATTTCTCTTCTACATACGTTTATCAGTAGTTCCAAGTCTTCTTTATCCCTTACATTTTTGTTTTCAGTTCTCTTCTACATATGTTTCCTACTTCTTTTACCCTGGAAATTCCAGAACAAGAACTGCCTTTTTTGTTGCTCTCAGCAGGTTTCACTCAATGTATGCCCTACCTATTACCAGCGTCTTGTTCTCGTCTCCTGCTCAATCAGTGCCTCTTTGGTTCTTGTTATCAGTTACACATTGGCGATCTTGTCATAGCATTTCAATCCTTGTGTTTCTGATTTAGTACAGTAGTGAATCTCTGTTCTTTTATATCGATAGCAGTATGACAAACAGTTATCTATGATGTCCCCAGGTAAATATGCCGGCTGGCAGCTTTGAGTCTCCTCTAACCCTGGCTGCCTGTGATGGACACATTGAGCTGGCTAGCCTTCTAATTGAGCGTGGAGCCAACATTGAGGAAGTCAATGATGACAGACTTACTCCACTCATGGGAGCAGCATGGGAAGGACATAAGGATATGGTGGCACTGCTTCTTTCTCAAGGTTAGTGTTTAGCAAATGGCTTCCTCATATGTTGTTGCATATTCTACACCAGCTTAGTGGAAATGCTAAGGAAGACACTTATCGTAATGCTGAATTTGTATTTTTAATGCTTTTAGGAAAGCTCAACCGCATCTAGCTCCTGTAGTTCCCAGGGGTGTCTGAGGAGGCTTACTTACTTACTTAGTCGTTCCTCTTCTACCGTGAGGTGTAGAGGTTTGTAAGAGAGAGCGCAATACTATTCTATCGGCTGTCTTTCTCCTGGCTTGGTTCCATTCTAGTCCTCGTACCTTCAAAGATTGTCTAATGTTGTCCTCCCAGTGGACTTTGGGTCATCCTGGAGGTCTGGATCCCTGGCTCTTAGTTTCTCATGCTTGCCTTGGTAGCCGATCTTCTCCCATTCTGCAGACAAGGCCAAACCATCTCAGTTGGGACTGTTCTACTTGGGTCTGCAGGGGTTGAGTTTTTTGGCCTTTACGTTTCGTCTGGTTGCAGACCATGTCTCTTCTTATTACTTCAACCACCTTCCTCAGATACCTCATTTCTGAGGTTTGTATCTGGCTTTTGTTGGTTGTAGTCATTGCCCATGACTCGCATCCATACGTCAAGACTGGGACATAGGTGAGAAGGCAAAGAGAGAATACAGATACTGCTCCCCAGTAAGAGGCAGCTAATATGAAGTTGTGAAAGAGGCTGGCAAACTTCATGTAAAGCATGATTAAGAAATACTCAGCATATTTTTATTTATTTTTTTGTTTTTTAACCAAAATGTCTTTCTCATATGTAGTTAGCAAAACAAGCCAACCTTTACAATTATACCTCAAATATGTCTACAGCCCAATTATAACATTGCCATAGCATTAACTTTAAGAAATCTTCACATTATATTTTGTGAATTATATAGGGGCTGACATCAATGCACAGACTGAGAAGACACAAGAGTCAGCCCTCACGTTAGCCTGCAGGGGTGGCTTCCTGTAGGTAGCAGACTTTCTCCTGAAGTCTGGCGCACACATTGAGTTGGGCTGCAGTACTCCACTCATGAAAGCTGCCCAGGATGGTCATCTGGAGCTTGTGTCATTCTTGCTGCAGTCAGATAGGTGTATTTATGGATTGTTGCTATCACATTTTTCCATCTGGTAAAGTTGTAGCTATAAATGGCGTGATTTGTAAATTGTATTTTTTTTTTAATTAAAAAAAAACTAGTAAGAATGGGCAGTGATATGCAAATTGTACAAAAAATTGTAGTAACAAAGGGCAATAATGTTTTTATTGTAAAAAAAAAATATTTTTTTTTGGTACTACTACTTCTTTGGGTACCCTCTTGGATGTCTGCTTGAATATTTTCAAAGAAAGCAGTAGTCAGTTTGCCGTTACTTCCATATAGTTCTTCCAGGAATGGTATTGGTGACAGCCATACATGCTTTCTATGTTCCTGATATGCTGGGCATCTTATTTGTACAGTATGATCTTGTTAAAGGTTTATTTTATGGAAGATACTGGTGGGGTCATCAATAAGATAAATGTTATTATTACTTTCGCTGATAAATGGCGATCAGCATAAGTCGGGCTTACGGATGGCCGACAGGAGTGTGACTATAGAAATATAACATACGCGAATGTGTATAGGTTCTTTAAGTGTGTCTGTGATAAGTCACTCACACCACAGTAACGTAGAAGTCAGGAAATGTTGTAAGACCTGGCAACGTTATACAGTTTATTGACGAGACGGTCACGTAGACATCATAGCAAGACAATTCACAGCATACTCATGAAGCAACATGTAAGTAAGTCCATAATAATGGTTGCATAACCACCACAGCAAATCATGGGCATTAAGTACAAAATATCCATCAGGAAACATGAATCAGCAAATAGGTGTGTAGGCTGCAGGACATAGCAGCACATATTTCATCTTATAATAGTACAGCAAAAATATCATTCCAGTTCTCAATAGTCCATGACTTTGAATCAATATGAATATAATGTATTAACAAGCCAACAAGATCCATGGCTTTGAATAACAAGTTCCCTGGGAGAAAACAACATTCTTTTCAACACACTATCTATCTGCAAAAACAATCCATCACAGGAATATGAATATGGAATAATGGCCTGTACAATCCGTGGCCTCCTAATATCTTCATAAAGTACATTCTGCAATTATCAAATATTCCTTTCACACAAATATATATCCTGGAACACACTAGCGGAATGGATCACGTCCATACCCCAGCTCTGCCAGTACGTACTGTCACGAAAAATCAGCTGCTCAAAACAGCTCAGTACAAACTCATTCAAGCGCGAACTCGCAGCTTGAGATGTGAGCTGAATTCATCCACCTTTCCCCCCAAAACTAATTCATAGAACGTTCGACCCGTTTCTATATCCTATCTTTAAACAAAGTAACAACTAGTCAGGTAACAGTTTAAACATTACTCCGCATACAACCCCCCGACTAAAAAATTCTCTCATCACGCAGAGCGTGTTTACTAGCGTGTACAAAAAATCCGACCCGTACATTCAAGTCTTTAACACTTACTTACTTAGTCGTTCCCCTTCTACCGTGAGGTGTAGAGGTTTGGAAGAGAGAGCGCCAGACTATCCTATCGGCTGTCTTCCTCCTGGCCTGGTTCCATTCTAGTCCTCGATCCTTCAAAGATTGTCTAATGTTGTCCTCCCAGCGGACTTTGGGTCGTCCTCAGGGTCTGGATCCTTGGCTCTTTGTTTCCCATGCTTGTCGTGGTATCCGATCTTCTCCCATTCTGCAGACATGGCCAAACCATCTTAATTGGGACTGTTCTACTTGGGTCTGCAGGGGGTTGGATTTAAGGCCTTGACGTATCGTCTGGTTGCGTACCATGTCTCTTCTTGTTACTTCAACCACCTTCCTCAGATACCTCATTTCTGAGGTTTGGATCTGGCTTTTATGGGTTGTAGTCATTGCCCATGAATCTTTAACACTTAACTCCCCTTAATTAAAATATGACTTAACAGACTACACCTATCCCCTGGGATCATTTTTTTTTTTGAAAAAAATTACATCGAACAAAACAAAAACATTGAGGTCAATGCAATCATAATATCTACACATAAGGATTACACTATGTTAAGTCAATTTACTAAAAAAAAAAACTAAAGAGGGATAGAAGTAAGTGTAAAGACAAATGACGTATAGAAAGATAATGAGATAAGCATACGAAGATCAACAAATTCAAAGAAATATGAAGTATATCAAGTATAGACTAGCTATGACATCATAAGTGAAAAGTGAAAAGAGCAGATGAAGTACAAGAAGAATGAGCAGACCATGATATATCACGGTAAACAATAAGTTACACAATGCATATTTATCCCAAAAGACACACAACTAGTTACCATTTTTTTTAAAAATAACATAATGTGCATGATAACCAAGTTAATAAAAAAGTACCAATGATGAACTCATTATAGACATCAATTAACAATATCGCTATGCGTAGTTACCCCTAGCGCACAATCAAGTGCTGGGCAAAGAAAAAATACATCACAACCTCAGAAAAAACATTTTTTCCCAATGTACTAATATCGCTATACATAGTTACCCCTAGCGCACAATCAAGCGCTGGGCAAAGGAGAAACCATACAATTTCAGAAAAACACCTTTTCTAGCGTACAATCAAGCGCTGGGTAAAGGAAAAATACATCACAATGTCAGAAAAAGTACTTTTTTTCTTGTCCTCATTTTTTTCCAAAAAAAATGTACAATACCGAAATGTAATGATAAGTTAAATCGAAATAGTATCATCATTACAATCGTCACCCGCTCAATGTCTATCAAAACACAGTAGTATAAGAACAATATGGTAATGAAATGGTGCATTATCAAAACACAGTCATATAAAAATAATATGGTAATGAAATGGTGCATAAAGATGAACCAACACATTATCTCAAAGGAGTTAAATCAATCCTAATACAATACTATCTAATATACTATACTATACTATACCAATATACAATTCTATCTACTATCTCCAGAGGTCTTGAAAGAATCTATGAACATGAAGAGGTAACATCATACAATGCAAAATCAACATGCCGACTTGCTTCACTGGAACAGCATGTCTTGCGATAAATACCACAGCCTACTTAATCAATATAGCAGCTCTGACTCTCATCGCAAAGCCGTCGCTGTGAAAAAACACAAATGAAAATCTCTGTTTGGGTAAAGGTAGGATTTTATGAAATACAACAGTCAGTTTTAATTTTAATCTATCAAATGTGGCAGTGTAAACTACCGACCCCTGTACGATGTCAGTTAAACCTTCCTCCGTTACACAAGAAAGGGTAACAGAGAAAGTAGCTCATACTAAACCAAAATCCTGAATTAAACAGGGTCCTAAAAGTGTTCAAGAAATATAGCAGTGTGCAAAGATGTGTAGAAAAGTCATGAATATACACATGATACCCACGTCAAAAGGCAAATGCAGAAGATGGTAATGATGACTAAGAGTGTCATGATGGCTGACAATCTGAGATTTTGCGCAAGACAAAGTAAATGCAGTAGACAAAGGCGTACATCTTAAAGGCTGAACTGAAGTCATAGCCTGTGTACTGGGCAAAGAAAAAAGTAAGAAAGATATAATAAAGATGTAAAAGCATACAGTAGTAAACTTGGACCCACGTCGAAGTCCAAAAGGAAAGCAGCGAGTGCGACAAAAAGTCGTAAAAGACGAAGATACCGAGCTAACCGGTCCAGCAAGAAAGCTAAAGAAACTCATAAGGTACATATATGTACTAACAACTAAGTCCGTACATGTGGCAAAGAAAACACTAGTCATTGCAGCAAAGAAGTTGCAATCAACATGACTGGATATAGATTCAGTCGTAGCGATAGAGTTAGTGTGTGTGTCAGACAAAACCAAAGGATCTTCTTCTATAATAATAGTTGAAGAAGAGTCAAAGTTAGAGTAACGATGTACTGAGGTATGTTGAACTGGGTTACAAGAAGCACTAAAATTAGCATGATGAACAATCGTATCATCAACACTGCAAGATTGCACCAAATTAGCAGAATGTATTGCGTTAGCAGAATGTACTTGGTGATAAGATTTTGGCATAGTGGCGGCAGTAAGATTATGTTGCCGTTCTCAAGCAGCAATTTGTACGGCGTACACATCTTTATACCATGTATCTGTCCAACAGTAAGGTCGGTGATAGGCGCTCTGAGCATACATGCGTGTATATAACCAGTGAAAAATGGTGTGGCAATGTGCACTGTGGCAGTCGGAAAAGTCTCAACTGTCCCACCAAATGTCACACATTTCACCATATTACCAGTTGCGCAAGATGGATGGACTAGAGACTGTCTAATCCCAACAGTTGTGCATCCAGAATCAAAGAGGACTGAGACTGGATTATTATTTACAAATCCTTTATGTAGGGTAAGAGACCCTGTTCCGTCATGCGCAGACAAGGCAGGAAGAGTAGTCGGAAGAGGATGACCGCAACTCAAGGTAGTTATAGCTGTAGGTTGGAACAAAGTTGTGCACTCCTGGCACTGAGATGCTCTCTCGAAATCGAAAGCAGAGCAAGCAGTAGCATTAGAGACACTATTATTATTGTTACCTTGATTATTAATAACCTGGGGCTCCTGTTGAGCAGAGTTAGCATGGCGATGCGATCTATCATTTGGAGATGTACCGTCATATCGCGACTATTAACTCTATTGGGAGCATTGTTATTTGCTCTATTGAAACTATTGTTCTGATTTGAACCCCAGTTAGCATTTTCGCGACTACTATTTCCCCTTTGATCAAAATATCTATTCGATGGATTTTGTTGTCTCTGAGAAAAATTATTGTAGGGTTGATAATCTCTATTGTAGTTACCCCTTCCAAAATTTCCATACTTGTTGGAACCAAAATGTTGAGGACCATTAAATTGTCTCCAGTTCCTTGAAGAAGGAGAATTACTATGTGATGGACCACCTTAGTACTGTCCAAAATCACGATTATCTCTCCTACCAAAATTGCGATCCGCACTTAGAGATCTACGGCGCAAATTAGGACCATATGGTATTGCTGAAGCCACGGGTAAACCTTCTCTGACCTCAGAGTGGCTAACAGTCACATTTGGTGTGCAGTGACGTATTGGCGACAGTATTGTTCCATATCTTTTAAGTTTGTAGGTTTTCGCTCATGTAAAAAAGAAAGAAAAGAAGCGTTTACAGACGACATGACTTTGTCACGAAGCAATAAGTCCATGAGGGCTTCGTATGTATGTTCCGTTTTAGAAAGTTCAATCCAACTGTCACGTAGCGTTTAAAGGATAAGAGAATTATTTAGAGGAAATAATAGATCTGATGTGGAAGATTTGGCTCAAGGAATCCCTGCTGGGTTTTCCCACTTCCGAAGGGTGACGAAGAGGGTAAATTCTCCTAACTCGACAGGTCTGGAAAAGATTGTAAGGAGATATTTGGTCTCTCGCTACCGTCGTCCCCTTCTCAGTTATCTATTATTATTATTCTTTAATTTATATTATATTTTACGAGCCCCCCCTCCCTTATAAAGGAAGATAAACATAGACAATATTCAACATCTAATGGAAGGAACAAAGCGTGGGGTACAGTATATACACCCAATTGGTTTATTGCAATAAAATGAATAGATGGTGAATGATAGTATTGTCGATGGAATTAGTGTCTGCTGTATGTATTATGTGTCTCACAATTCAAGTGTTTTTCATCATGGATGACTAAACTAGGCATTGATGTAGTGAGTTCCCTTTTTCGTGGACTTAGCTTTTCAGCCCCCGGCTGATAGTGAAGTGTGGTTAGTTCTCCGGTCTCCTGACGTTGCCCCCGGTAGGTCTTGAATGGTTCAGATTTGCCTTCTCTGTGCTCGACTCCGTATTCTGCGCTGAGATTGGACTGTCGTGCAAGGCTCCACCATAGACTGAAGACAAATACGACGGCTTCATTAATTTACTAGCTTTAGAAAGCAGTCTTTCCCTAAGCCGTCCCTCTGCCAGTCATCTCAGATTTTAGTCTCTAACATCATATGTCTAGAGTCTAATCTTGAATTCAAGTTTCTCCTGTCTGTCCTTTATTATATTTCTCTGCCCCAGTGGCAGTATTATAATTCTTTAGACTGATTTATCGTCAGCTTAACCCGATGAATTATTATAAATGTCAGTTAAACCCACCAACTTTTATCATAGAAATGTCGGCAACAGTATTCTAGTTCTGTGCCTCTAGCCTAATCGTCATGTCATTATGATGAATTTAACAATTAATTGGACATCCGTGTTTTAGAATTGTCTGACAACATTATCACACACTTCATGTCTGGTCGCCTCGTCATATAATTTATAATGAATATATGTCACGGTCTGTCAACATTATCGTTAATATTAATTTCCGTTAGTCTAAACGTCGGGTCGAAAATAATCAAATAATATGGAAATTAATAGCTATATATATTCCCATTATACATTATTATGAACATGTTGTACATATCCCGTGGGATCATAAAATATACCCGATCACATGTGGCTGGATGTGATCGTAAAACAAAAATATGAATAAAGTAAACATACCAATCTTGCGTCGATTTTGCAAGGTACTACACATTTCATCACATTATATTCTAGCGAGATTTCACTTACCTACTCAAAGATGGACGCTAACCCGCAATTTAGACACGTGGCTTCAGTGCTTTTAATGCGAGAATTCGCCGATAAATGGGTTAGACCTAGCTTTCTTGAGATTTCCTGGGCAAGTGAAGAATGCTGGCTTTGCCGCCTTTTAGCGGGTCATTTCTGCTTGGACACGTGATCCGTAGCGTGCATCATGTGACCTTAGCCTCGTTTTAGACGCTCCAATCAATAATGTTAAAAGTCACGTGATGTCTTCCTAAATAGCCTAAACTGGTTCTCCCAAGTTCAAGCAGTTCTAAATTAAAACGGATTTCTCGCTACCGAGGTCATTGGTCAACAATGACGTCGTATCTAAAAATAGCATTAAACGCGAGGAGAAAATACCGAACGCTAAGAGAATTTCCGCAAGTGACACTTCCCGGGACTTTGCAATCATGCATTGAGGATGAGAAAAAATGATGTCACGTAAATAATAAAAAAAATGAAGAGAAGATTGGGCAAGTTGTCACACCAACGTGAAAACGTAAGGCGAATATTTGCTATAAAGTCTGAAAAATCTTTCCCTGTCTCTGGCAATAGAGACTTAAAGCATAGGTGATAACCGTCATCATCCAGTTGGTATTTTTTTAACAAGACCACTCTAGCAACATCATAGTTATTTTTGTCAGGGCCCTCCAACATACTTATAGTATTCATAGCTTCACCCTTAAGTATGTCCAAAAGTCGTGCACAATATTCCGACTTGTCTATCTTATGAGATTCGCATGAAAGTTCAAATCTATTCAGGTGGAATGAAATATCGTCGCAGGCAGGGTTGAAAGGAGGCAATCTGATTTTATAAGAATTAGTATTTGCCTTATTAGAAGTTGTTTGATTGTTTGTCTCATTTTGTGTATTACCAATATTCACTACCTTTATTTTCTCCAGTTCCATAGATAAGATTATTTCCTCGTGTAGTCTTTGATTTTCTTCAGCTTGCATCTGAAGCTTTCTTTCTTCCATTTGCATTTGCACTTTTTTCTCTTCGATTTGCTGTTTAATTTTTCTATCCTCAGCCTCTAATTTCTGTATTTCCATTTGCTGTTGAATTTTTCTATCTTCAGCCTCTAATTTCTGTTTTTCCATTTGCTGTTGAATTTTTCTATCTTCAGCCTCTAATTTCTGTTTTTCATTTTCCAACTGAAGTTTTCTCTCTTCTGCCTGCATTTGCAATCTTCTATCTTCAGCCTCCATTTTCTGTTTTTTTTCTTCTAACTTCTGCGCCTTGGCATATTCGACAAGTGCGAATTCTTTTACTTCCTCAGTAGTCATACCAAGGGATTTCCCTTGTGTAATGAAATAATCCAAACTAGACATTTTGCTGTATTTTACAAGATATGTAAGTAATATCAATATCCAGAAGAAACTCACTCTATCCCAACTTCGTGGGTTACAAGTCCTTGCTTAAGAACTTGTACAATTACCTTTTTAACTATTAATAATGTTATTAATTACCTATATATATTATGCATTATAATATTGACAGTGCATGACAAAATAGATAGTACAAACAAGAGTGACAAAGACAAGATATAAAGCACAAATGACCACGTTCGCAGAATCAACTAAATCTGAAAGCGAAACCAAAGAAAAAATATTGCAAAGAGTGCAATGACACTGCGAAAAGTAAGACAATACAAGCAACAATACAGTGTATAAATGCAAAATTTGTATATAAATCAAAGTAAGAGGAGGAAGACACTCACAAACAAATTAATCAAAAACTAAGGTACAGAGAAAAAATATAACGACAACAACACTGAGACATTTCGTCACACCTAAACAATTACTGTCGTGAAGGACAATTAAAGGTCTGAACCTCGGCAAGGTTTTTAGCCTTGAACTGGAATTACCGCTCAATTGAAACTCACAATCTCGACCCTATAGAACGCTCATGAAGGCCCTGTGTGACCTGGGATATTCCCTTCATAAGTCACCGCTCCAACCGCCCACATAAACATGAAACATATAATATAGAACACGTGAAAGAATAAATAGATTATGCTCTGAGGAAGGCTCAATGTTACACCGAACAGTGGTACAGTTTACAAACAAACAAACCACTTATCTTCAAAAGGAAAAAATCCCAGCGTCCGCAGCAACAACAATGATGTAAATCAGGTATCACACAGTCTAAATAAATCCAATGGTGCAAATCCTAAGTACTAGGGCACACACTGTAAATCCAGGTGAATTTGACATCACAGTAAAACTTCTGGACTGTTTATACCCCGAATCACTGGCGACCACTTCTGTTAAAGGTTTATTTGATGGAAGATACTGGTGGGGTCATCAATAAGATAAATGTTATTATTACTTTCGCTGATAAATGGCGATCAGCATAAGTCGGGCTTAAGGATGGCCGACAGGTGTGTGACTATAGAAATATAACATACGCGAATGTGTATAGGTTCTTTAAGTGTGTCTATGATAAGTCACTCATACCACAATAACGTAGAAGTCAGGAAATGTTGTAAGACCTGGCAACGTTATACAGTTTATTGACGAGACGGTCACGTAGACATCATAGCAAGACAATTCACAGCATACTCATGAAGCGACATGTAAGTAAATCCATAACAACGGTTGCATAAACCACCACAGCAAATCATGGGCATTAAGTACAAAATATCCATCAGGAAACATGAATCAGCAAATAGGTGTATAGGCTGCAGGACATAGCAGCACATATTTCATCTTATAATAGTACAGCAAAAATATCATTCCAATTCTCAATAGTCCATGACTTTGAATCAATATGAATACAATGTATTAACAAGCCAACGAGATCCGTGGCTTTGAATAACAAGTTCCCTGGGAGAAAACAACATTCTCTTCAACACACTATCTATCTGCAAAAACAATCCATCACAGGAATATGAATATGGAATAATGGCCTGTACAATCCGTGGCCTCCTAATATCTTCATAAAGTACATTCTGCAATCATCAAATATATATCCTGGAACACACTAGCGGAATGGATCATGTCCATACCCCAGCTCTGCCAGTACGTACTGTCACGAAAAATCAGCTGCTCAAAACAGCTCAGTACAAACTCATTCAAGCGCGAACTCGCAGCTTGAGATATGAGCTGAATTCATCCGGCTTTCCCCCCAAAACTAATTCTTAGAACGTTCGACCCGTTTCTATATCCTATCTTTAAACAAAGTAACAACTAGTCAGATAACAGTTTAAACATTACTCCGCATACAACCCCCCGACTAAAAAATTCTCTCATCACGCAGAGCGTGTTTACTAGCGTGTTCATAAAATCCGACCCGTACATTCAAGTCTTTAACACTTAACTCCCCTTAATTAAAATGTGACTTAACAGATCTACACTTTTGTAACAAAATACAATTGAAGGCCCAAAACACTTGCCTGACATATCTTCTCCATATGATAATGGTTTGCCTCCTGTTATAACGTTCTGTATATAGTTTCCTATCACCATATACCTCTAATTTCTCTTACTACTGGATATTTGTTTGCTCACTTGTTCAGTTAATATGATACATTAGCTTGGATGTGCGCAAAATGACAGTACACACTTACATGCACATACACACACTCTCTGACCGACATACTGTTTACATAAAATATTGGCGTCCAAAGTTTTTAGCCTGGCTAATGCCCTAAGGCATGAAATTGTGTGCTCTGCTTCATAAAATTCTACCATTTTTTTTATTAACAGGTGCTAATGTTGAGGCTCAGTCTGGAAGAGGTGACACAGCCTTGACATATGCGTGTGAAAACGGACATACAGATGTTGCTGAAGCATTGCTGGAGTGTGGAGCCAATCTGGTATGTTAAAGTTCTGATTAATGTTTTTTGTATCTTACTATGTTCCATAACGCTTCTGTACCCAAAAAACACCAGAGAACCATTTATGGGAAGGCACATTTGTGACATTTCTTCAGCATTGTATTTATTTTATTAAAAACGAAAGTGCTTCTGCTTTTTCACTCCCTGAGAAGCATGGGCCAGCAGCTTGTTCCTGCCTGTCCTATTGTCCTGCATCACCAGTTCTTTCCATATCTTCTCCATCCTTCTTGTGCCTTGTTTCCAGCCCTCTTTTCATTCTACATACTTTACCCTGGTGATTCCAGAACTATGCTAGGGAACTTGGTTAATCTGTTTAACTCTTAGTATACGTGCTCAAAAACCGCGTTTTTACGAGCTGATTTCAGAGAGTAAATTTTTAGACATGACTGCCTTTACTGATTTTGCATTAAGTAACTTATTTATAATAATAACATGAAGTGTTATATATCTGAATATAGAGAAATGAAACCCCTTTGACGTACACCTAACTGAATTATTCAATTATTTTAAACATGCATGCAACATATGCAGTAATGAATGCAGAAAAATTTAAAAAGATAAAAATTTTTTTTAAAAATTGTCCTTATCAATATGTATAATTAATTCTGGTAAACTTCTACCCTTAAACCTACTTTCATTTTAAAGTACATCCATTTTCACATACTGTAGGAAAGTTGGAGTTTTTTCT
The DNA here is from genome assembly GCA_024509875.1 of Oreohelix idahoensis. Classification (NCBI taxonomy): domain Eukaryota; kingdom Metazoa; phylum Mollusca; class Gastropoda; order Stylommatophora; family Oreohelicidae; genus Oreohelix; species Oreohelix idahoensis. The sequence goes on from JAMPIV010004186.1 coordinate 51,035, forward strand.
GTGCACAAATAAAGTTTTTATCACAATTTGAATTTTTTGGGTATATTTAGATAAAGCGCACAAATATTTTAACCTTTATTTACAGACATGACTACCATTTCTGATTTTGCATTAAATAATTTATTTATAATGATAACATGAAGTGTTATATATCTAAATATAGAGAAATGAAACCCCTTTAATGTGCACCTAACTGAATTATTCAATTATTTTAAACATGCATGCAACATATGCAGTAATGAATGCAGAAAAATTTAAAAAGATAAAAAATTTAAAAAAAAATTGTCCTTATCAATATGTATAATTAATTCTGGTAAACTTCTACCCTTAAACCTACTTTCATTTTAAAGTACATCCATTTTCACATAATGTAGGAAAGTTGGAGTTGTTTCTGAGCACAAATAAAGTTTGTATCACACTTTGAATTTTTTTGGTATATTTAGATAAAGCGCACAAATATTTTAACCTTTATTTACAGACATGACTACCATTACTGATTTTGCATTAAATAATTTATTTATAATGATAACATGAAGTGTTATATATCTAAATACAGTAGAACTCCATTTATACTATAAAACATATTTAATTGTGCTGTAATAATAATACCCACACTGTATTAGATCACTGTATCACCAAAATCTTTCATTACATTGCAGTGCATGTACTACTTGTATTAATTATTATTTTTTAAGAAAGAGAAATGTTTTCAAAATAACATTACAAACGATTCAAAACCAGGCGCAACTTACGTATACATGTACTTGCACAGATGTAGCCCACTATTTAAAATAATGAGGAATCCTCTTTTGCACCAAACTGGATAGTCTCCTTTTGGGTGCTAAGTCCCGCATTCTCTTCAACAGCAGAGGCTGTGTAGGACAGCTGTCATCTTCTTGCTCGTACCAAGCCAACGCTGTTTCTAGTGCTATAAAGGCCTCTTCAGGACTTGGTCGACGTTTTGGGTTTTCTTCATAATCTACAAGTACATCATGTACTTCTGAGGAGTCTTTATCACTGGTCACTACATGCATTTTTTTTCTTCTTGCACAAAAACAACATTTCTTCGTCATTCAAAAACGGAAAACCAGAATCATTATCATCTTCTAGCCACATGTGTGCATCATCTTTGTCACAGTCCGAAAATCCGGGCATTGCTTGAAACAGTTCCACAACTTCATTTATACAATCATCATTTGTGTCCACTGCAGTAGTTTCATTTCCTCCTTTTTCCCAAGCAATCTATTCCAAGCCTTGTTGAGATTATCTTGTGACAGGGTGGTCCAAGCATCAGCTAACATATAGCAGCAATCTTTGAGATTAAGCTTTTTGGAAAACGCTACCACACTTTCTTCATCTTCAGCCAACAATAAACGACGCAGGACTTCCTTCTTGTACATCTTTTTAAGCTTTGCTATAACACCCTGATCCATTGGTTGAATCAGTGCTGTTACATTGAGAGGCAGAAAAATTACTTTAAAATTTGCATCAACTGCATTCAATGTATCCGTCTCTGGATGAGATGGTGCATTGTCCAGTAGAAGAAATTCGTTTCCAGTTTTCTTTTCTTGTTCTCTCAGCCTCTTCACATTTGGGATGAACTGATTTGTATACCAATCAAGAAATATTTCACTATTCATCCAAGCACTCTTCTGTGCTTTGTGGCACAATGGGAGACATGTCACATTCTTTAAACAACGTGGTTTTTTTTTGGCTTCGCTGATCATTAGCACCGCACCGGTGAACGATGACTTCCACTGGCATTCGCGGCTACCAAAATTGCACTTTTTAAACCCAGGGGCAGATGCTTCGTGCTGAGATGCAAGTGATTTTTGAGGCAATGATTTCCAGTATAAGCCAGTCTCATCGGCATTATACACACCATCGAGTTTTTTTTTTTTTTTTTTTTTTTTTGTTTTTTTTTTTCCGTACGCCCGCTAATACTCGAGGTGAAATCTCAGGTTATTATTTATGTCTAGCCTGACATTGATTTTACGTGAGTATCCCTTTATTTCTTGTACAGAGACAAGTGTCCCTCGCCATTCAGGCAAATACTCTCCGATTTCGGAGGTAGACATCATCGAGTGAATAACCTTCTTCCAAAAAAGCCAAGAGTGTTTCTTTAAAATTTTCAGCGGCAGTTGCATCGCTAGATAAAGATTCCCCTTGAATCTCCAATTCTCGTATGCCATGACGAGATTTAAAGTTTCTTAACCATCCCTGGCTAGCCTTAAAGTCAGGAGGACCTCAAGTTGATTGTTGAACTGAAGTGCCTTTTCACACAATAGAGAGCCAGAGACAGGTTCCCCTTTGCTTCTTCTTTGCACAAACCATATATACAAAGCCTCTTCCAATTTCAAATCTTTCGCATTTCTCATGGTTTTACGTTTCTTCGACCCATTTTCACTATCCAATTTCGATGCAAAAACTCATAATTTTATCCTTGTTACTTTTGATGTCAGAGACGGTAGCTTTCCCAACATTGAAAATCCTCGCAAGTGAAGACACAGTTTCACCTTTTCCTAGTCTCTTGATAATTTCTGTTTTCGTTTCAATTTACAAAACATTGCGGTTCCTTTTATATGCTTTAGGCCTACTGGAAGATGCTGTATCGCACAGAGAAATACTTGTACACTAAAATTATTCTGCTGTAGTAGCAGACACAATTATTTTAAGTTGAACTGTCTGTTTAGCCAGTGTTCTGCCTAGAACGCACACGTACACTGGATTGGTAAACCAGATATTAACTGACTTTATGATCTAACTGACTTCTTGTACGTAAGCGACCGACCATTAGCCCATCATATCCTCTACAAATTGTTCGCACACATTTGAAGCTTGCCGCATCAAAAGATTCAGAAATGTAGTCTAACATGACTGGTGGCTCCTGATTTTTTTTTTTTTTTTTTTTGAAAAAGTGTTCGGATAATTGGATGTTCGGATAATTGGGGTTCGGATAAATGGAGTTCTACTGTATAGAGAAATGAAACCCCTTTGACGTGCACCTAACTGAATTATTCAATTATTTTAAACATGCATGCAACATATGCAGTAATGAATGCAGAAAAATTTAAAAAGATAAAAAATTAAAAAAAAAAATTGTTCTTATCAATATGTATAATTAATTCTGGTAAACTTCTACCCTTAAACCTACTTTCATTTTAAAGTACATCCATTTTCACATAATGCAGGAAAGTTGGAGTTGTTTCTGAGCACAAATAAAGTTTGTATCACACTTTGAATTTTTTTGGTATATTTAGATAAAGCGCTCAAATATTTTAACCTTTATTTACAGACATGACTACCGTTACTGATTTTGCATTAAATAATTTATTTATAATGATAACATAAAGTTTTATATATATCTAAATATAGAGAAATGAAACCCCTTTGACATGCACCTAACTTAATTGTTTAGTGGTGTTAAACATGCATGCAACATATACAGTAATGAGTGCAGAACAATTTAAAAATATTTAAAAATTTGGAAAAACGTTGTACTTACCCACAAAAATAATCCAATTTGGAAGCCTGGAACTCCTAGAACCACTTTCATCCAATTATACGGAACACAGACAAGTTTCAGTTGTTTTGAATAATAAATAAAAATGTTTCCTTTTGAAATGTTCCGGTCACATATTGAAAAATCATGACGAAAATAAACTATGTACACACTTTATACACAACTGATATTTACCACAAACTATTTTCTTTCATGATAAGCAGCAAAACAGTTATTTGGATGTAGATGGGGATTATTTGTGCATCCTTCACAATAAAAGGATGTCCTGACCCTTACTTGAGGGGTGCTGCAAACGACACAGTTGCGATGACATTTTGATTTTTTAATTAAATGGTTTGTTCCTCCTAGTATGTTGACTGGGTTGTTCACTTGATTGCCATGTCCAATCCTGGGAGGAATTTGCTGGAAATCCACAGCAGCAACAAGAGAGAGCTCATTGACAAGTTGCCGTTTAAATTGAAGAAGGCTCTGTTTTTTGGCATTTGTTGTTCTTGACAGTGCAAATAATTTATACGCATTGAACTGAGCTATTTCAAAAATCCAGAAGAAAATTTTTTTCCACCACTTTCTTGTTCTTCTGCTAAATGTGCCATATGTTACAATGCTTTGGTCCACTCTGTCACATCCATTCATGCGTTGATTGTAATCATCAATCATCAGTGGTTTATTTTTTGTTTCACCAAAGCGATTGGTGATGTCCTTGCTTTCCACTGTTGCGCAACTTGAAACAAGAATGCATGGTTTTTTTGCTTTTTTGTCCCTAAACATTACACATAAAAAACTTTTTTCTTGCTCCATATACCATTTCATTTCCATATGCATTAGCTGTGTAGTTTTCAGCTCTTTTGGGAAGTTCTTTCGATTAACGTTAACAGTCCCAGTGAAATAATGACTCCTGTTATTCAGATATTGAAGCAACAGCACACTTGTGTAATATCGATCAGCATAGATGTGATGACCTTTTCCACATGGTTGTAGCAAAGTGTCAAAAACTTTGATGGCTTGCTGGCTATTTACATCAATATCTGCTCTCCACATGTAAGCCTACCTTGCCGTGGTTGGAGAGCTTGAGCGCCTCAATGATCCCGGGAGCTATGCCGGCGGGAGTTTTACTCCTGGCAGGGTCACCCAAGCCGGACAGGTCCTGGGTGAGGGGCCAGACTAAATGGGCTGAGGAGTGGGTGGAACCCTATAGGTGTAGATGCAGAACCCACCGGCGAGTGGTACATGCTCTGGTCTGCACCAATCCACCCCCACTTCATGGGTTAAATGCTTTCTTGCCTCATTCTTCACTGTTTGTCGTCTATCACGCCCATGGCGACCGTTGCCTCAATTGGCTGTGTGTGGTGTACCCGGAAACGGGGCCTCCCAGTACTGAGGCAAAGTTAAGTCCCCGATGTCACTTATCGGTGCAGAATTGAGAGAGATGGCTGAGCATCACAATCCCTCCTGTGTTGCAGCATGATGAGAACCCAGCATTGCACACTGAGCTTGGGGGGATCACTTGGGCACCAGACTTAATACTGGCTCTTGACTGGATGGCCGCATGCAGGAGATTTCTACAATGGAGGGTTGGCAGGTGGTGGGTATCGGGAAGTGGCTCTGTGCAGGACGTGAGGATTCCTTGGGAGAGCCCAGAACCAGAGCACAGCATTGTGCAAGCTCTGCATAGTTGGAGAGCCCCCTGGATGACGGGGAATGCACAGTGTGCTACCCCACCTATCCCCAACTGCTAACTTAGAACCAGAAGTGGGGTCCTCTGTATGCGTGCCAGGCCAGGATAAAATGCCTGGGAAAGAGACTGGAGCTCAGAACTCCCTAACTCAAAGTTGCAGGATGGCAGAAAAGCCACGGGAAAGACAGGGCTATTTTGAAGATAACGCAACCATATTTTCACCATACGAGCTCGGACGCCGCCTCGGTAAACAAGGTCCGCGCAGAGCAGTGACACCCCCAGGCTGCTTGCGAATAGTCTACTACTGGGAACATAAACAGATTAGGGTGAGCCCACTCTCCCGTTGAACAGGTGCTAAAGTCGTAGATACTGGGCCAGAAGGCGCACCGGAAACCACAGTATCATGCAACTCGCTTTTTTTTTTTCTATGGAGAGTACACCGTCAAATAAATCTCGTTCTGGTGCTCGCCCTGTGGAGCTCCACCAGGCAGGTGCAGTGCCGGGCTCTGAGCCTCGACAGAGCCCACCCTCAGCTACTGGAGGACCCTCTAGACCGTCTTGTGGAGTCAACAGACGGCGGAGGAGAACTACTGACCAAAACAAAACAGAAAAAGAGAAACCCAGAGTGCCACTTGTCATGATGCACTGGAATGCAGAGGGAGTGAACAGCAAGCAGGCTGGATACAGCAAAAAGACAGAGCTGGAAAACATCTTGTATGAGAAGCAAGTCAGTGTTTGCTGTATCCAAGAGACTCACTTGAAAGCAGATCAAACCTTTAAAATAAGGGGATATCAATGCTTCAGATCCGACAGACAAGATAGACGAAAAGGAGGAGTACTTACTCTTGTAAGGAATAACATTCCTGCACACGAAAGGAAAACCTTCATGGATGGAGCAGAATATCAGCTGCTGCAGATAAAGGTAGACAAGATGGAAATAGAACTCCTGAACTATTACTGTCCGAACAACAAACCCCTGAGTCTCAGCTCTATACAGGTACCAGCCACCAACTTTATAGCAGTTGGAGACTTTAATAGCCACTCCCAGAGCTGGGGCTATAACCATCTGGATCACAGAGGTGAAGAGGTTGAAACTTGGCAAGATGATCACTCCCTAATCCTAGTCAATAATGCCACAGATACTTCTACCTTCTACTCCAGAGGATGGCACACAACCTCAACACCAGATCTTGCCTTCTCCACACCAGATATAGCTGGATCTATTAGTAGAGAAGTAGGAGACCAACTAGGGGGAAGCGACCATCGCCCAATCTTTCTTACTGTCCAGAGTGCAACTCTCAGTACAGGCCCAGCCATTACAAGATGGAACTACAAAAAAGCCAACTGGGGTTTATTCAGGCATCAGGTGAACACGCTGCTGTCTACCCTCAAGGTACAGAACAGAGACATTAATGAAGTGGTAAAAGACTTCAACAGATGCATACTACAAGCTGCAAAAGAAACCATTCCCAAAGGATGCCGGCGTAACTACATACCATACTGGTCCAGCACACTCCAAGAACGTCAGGAAGCTATGGACAAGGCTAGAAAGGACGCAGAGTCTCAACCTTCACTTGAAACTCACAACAAATGGAAAAAGGCTGTAGCAGAGTTTCAGAGAACAAAGCTAGAAGAAAAGCGGAAAAGCTGGAGAACTAAAACGGCATCGCTGAACCTTGAGAAAGACGGCAGGAAACTTTGGAGATTAGTCAAGTCTCTAAATGAAGAGCATTCCTCACCAAGGCAGACTATCACATTGGATGAAGGTGGCAAACTTTTCAGAGGAAAACAAGCTGCAGACTTGTTTGCTAGAAGATACAGGTCAGAAAGCAACTTACCCATTAACATAGACCATCAGAGAGAGATAAGAAAAGAAATACTGGCAACCATGGGACAGACAGATACTCCTGCCCCAATGAGGGAACCCATCACACTAGGAGAACTACAGAAGGCTATTTCCAAGCTTAAGTTTCAAAAGTCACCCGGCCCAGACAAAATCAGCAACGAAATGCTAGTAAATCTGAGCTCAGCAGCAAAGACAAAACTGCTTGAGATATTCAACCACAGCTGGTTGAAAGGAACGGTACCCCAAGTATGGAGAGAAGCCATCACAATACCCATACTAAAGAAAGGGAAATGTAAGACCGAGGCTGCAAGTTACCGGCCAATCAGTCTCACAAGCTGTGTTGGGAAGACTATGGAGCGAATAGTCAACCACAGATTGAAATGGTATTTAGAGTCTGAGCAGATCCTGGTGCCGGAACAAGCTGGATTTAGAGAATGCTACAGTATAGAAGACCAAGTTACTTACTTGTCTCAAGCAATAGAAGATGCCTTCCAGGAGAAGAAAAAGGTCCTAACGATCTGGGTCGACTTCAAGCAGGCCTTTGACAAGGTGTGGAAAGATGGCCTCATTGCAAAACTTAGGAGAAGTGGAATCCAAGGCAACATGATGAAATGGATCCAGTCATACTTGCATAACAGGAGAACTAGAGTCACTCTTGACGGTCTGCAGAGCAGAAAAGTGTTGCTCCATCAGGGGGTACCTCAAGGAGGAGTAATTTCCCCAACACTCTTCCTTGTTTACATCAATGACCTGGTGAAAGATCTCCCTGCAGGAGTTAAAGCTGCCTTATATGCAGATGACCTAGTACTCTGGTGCGCTGATGAAAATGTCACCACAGCAAATTATAGAATGCAGCGGGCAGCAGACATGCTAGTGTCATGGGCAGAGAAATGGCTTATCACAATAAACACAGACAAAACCTTCACAACACTGTTCTCCCTCGCCCCCAAGGACAAATCAGCTAACATACACCTAGGGACAACCGTGATCAAGGAAGAAAGCTACCCCACCTATCTTGGGGTGACATTTGACCAAAGGCTTACATGGAATAGGCATATTGAAAATGCAGAAGGAAAGGCCCGAAGACGACTAGGCATACTCAGAAAATTAGCAGGTACCAACTGGGGAGCAAATGAACGAAATCTAAAGAAGATTTATAATGGAGTAATAAGACCACACTTAGAGTTTAGCTCAGCAGCATGGTCATCAGCTGCTAACTCACATCTGCAGTCTTTGGACAAGGTGCAAAATCAAGCTCTCAGGCTCATTACAGGAGCCATGAAAACTACACCAATAACAGAGATGCAGAAGGTTGCTGGATTACAGACATTGTCCCATAGAAGAGACACAAAAACCATGATCCAGATGGAAAAGTACAACAGTATGCCAATGCACCCAATGAAGGCAAGACTAGATGATCTGGCATTGGGACGTCTAAAGCGTAGCAGCTTTGTGCATCGGGGGAAAAGACTTATAAGACAGCATCAAGAAGACCTATCCATGAAGACAACACCACTGAAGCCCACCCTATACCCTGTACCATGGGAGCAGGCCAGCAGTGCCCTCCAAATTAATACAACAGTCAGTGGTCTCACAAGTGGATGTGAGTATAATGATCTGCAAAAACGAACTGCTACATTGAGTATGATCCAAGAAAGCTATCCCGATCAATCATGGATACATGCCTATACAGATGGATCAGCAACTAATGCTGTTAGGAATGGAGGTGCCGGTATCTTTATCTCATATCCTGACAACCACTATGAGACTAGGCACATTCCCACTGGTAAATTCTGTTCCAACTATACAGCTGAGGTTCAAGCTCTAGAGCAAGCTGCAAATATGATTTATAACACCAACTCTGACTGCCACCAGGTAGTCATCCTCACAGATGCACTGTCTGTCCTGCAAGCTCTCAAGGGTGGTAAACTCCCGCATCTGAGAAATGAACTAAACAAGGTAGCTGCCAAAAAGAGAACCATACTTCAGTGGGTACCATCTCATTGTGGTGTACCCGGAAATGAAAAGGCAGATAAACTTGCAAAAAAGGGAGGAGAATGTGAACAAGAAGATAATGAAGTCACATACTTTGAGAAAAAGAGAGCTATCCAGACTATCAGAAGAGAACAGAACCAACCCAAAGACGACTATCACACTCTCGACCGGCAGGGACAGACAACTATTTTTCGACTCAGGACAGGGCATAACAAACTGAATAAACACATGCACAAGCTACGATTGTCTGCTTCACCACTGTGCACATGTGGATTAAACGAACAAACTGCTGAGCATGTTCTACAGGACTGTCCTCTGTATGACCAGTTAAGAAAGATATACTGGCCCAATGACTCAACACTAAACTCAAAGCTATATGGAGTTAAAGAGGAACTTCAAACAACAGTCGAATTCATCATGAGAACTCGTCTGACGGTGTAATCATCAAAGATGCGATCGCAAGAAGAAGAAGACATCAATATCTGGACTGTAAGAAGTATTGGCCCCAAAGTATATCAACAAATTTTCTACATACCCTGTGCTACTGTTGCAAAGACCGAATGTCTTCACATGATATTTTTTGGGTTTAGAGGCATTGAACATTTTGTGAGCCCATCTGCCTGTCCACCCCAATTACCATTTCATCCAAAGACAGCTCCTTGTAAGGGTAAAATGCTTCCTGGAATCTAGATAACATTTTCTGTAGAAATGGTTCGATCTTTGCTTTACCTTGTGCGTCTACATCACTCACATGAAACATCGTGTGGTATAACATCTGAAACCTATCCCGTGTAAACATCTGTCTGTACCAAGGAGTTTGCATAAAGCCTTCATTAGACCAATAATCACTAATGGCTGGTTTTTTCACAATTCCCATTGCTATTATCACAGCAAAAAACTTGCATAGTTCTGGAGATGTAACTGGATACCAGTTTTGATAGACAGATCTTTTTGTCGCCTTTTCTGAATTTGACTGACAGAGTCGATCAGCATATTCATTTATAGAAACAGTAAGCTCATCTATCACCCGTGTGTTACCGGGGCCCGAAAGGGGAGCAAAGAATAGTAACACTGTCCCCTGCCAAGCATGTCGTAGAAGGTGACTAAGGAGGGTTGGGCATGGGGCCGGTTACCCCATCCTGTAAAAAAAATTTAAACCACAAAAAACTTCAACAAATATGGACAAGTCAAATAAAGAAAATAAAACACAGCCATCCAAGACAGGGGAAGGTCCTCTCGCGGGGAGGCGTATGATGCAACACAGAGAAAGCCGAAAGGAGTCTGTGTTGCTGACTAACCTTCTTTCTTCTAGGAGAACTTCCAGATTTGGCACCTGGAATGTTCGGACATTGAACGAACAAGGGAAAGTGGCACAAGTAGCAGCAGAAATGAGGGAATACAAAATCGAGGTTCTGGGAATGTGTGAAACAAAGTGGAAGGGGGTAGACAGGAAGAAACTCATCACAGGTGAATTGGTGCTGTCCTCAGGACACGAAGACGAAAGTTCACACCACAGTGAAGGGGTAGCTCTTATGTTATCTAAAGAAGCACAGAAAGCACTCATTGAATGGGAAGCTGTGGGACCCAGAATAATAACAGCTATTTTCAAAACAGCTAAAAAGAAAATTCATGTCAATGTCATCCAATGTTATGCACCAACTAATGACAAAGAAGAGTCTGTGAAAGAAGCATTTTATACTAAACTACAGGAAATTATGGATAAAGTAAAAAGAAGAGACATCACAATTTTGATGGGTGACATGAATGCAAAGATAGGTACAGTCAATACTGGATTTGAAGAAGTCATGGGAAAACATGGGCTAGGAGTAATGAATGAAAATGGAGAACTATTCTCAAACTTCTGTGCTTCAAATCAACTGGCTATAGGAGGAAGCATGTTTCCACATAAGAGAATACACAAGGCAACATGGATATCACCAGACCATAGAACAGAAAATCAGATCGATCATATATGCATAAAGAAGAAGTTTAGATCATCATTGCAGGATGTAAAGGTATATAGAGGAGCAGATGTGGCATCAGATCACCATCTTCTGATAGCCAAAGTAAAAATGAAACTCAAGAGATATGCAACAATGCAAAATTATAGACAACAGTTTAATGTAGGACAGCTAAGAAATCAAGAAACAAGAGACAAATTTGCGGTCACAGTATCCAACAAATTCCAAGTGCTCCAACAGTTGGAAGATGTAGAGAATACAGAAGACTATTGGCAGCAGGTCAAAACGGTATGGAAGGAGACATGTGAAGAAATACTGGGGAAAAGGGAAAGACAACAAAAAGCATGGATAACAACAGAAACCATCAATAAGATAAAAGATAGAAAAAACAAGAAAGCAGAGTTAAACACAAGCAAAACCAGAAGTTCCAAAGCCAAGGCTCAAGAAGTGTACACAGAAGCAAACAAAGAAGTAAAAAGAAGTATCAAAAGAGACAAGAGGAAGTATATTGAGGAGTTGGCAAGAGAGGCAGAAGATGCTGCAGCCAAAGGAAATATGAGAGAACTGTATAGCAGCACAAAGAAGATAACAGGGAAATACAAGCAAATAAGTTGCCTCATAAAAGATAAGAATGGGAAACTGCTCAGCAATATACAAGAGCAAATGAAGAGGTGGACAGAATATTTTGGGGACCTTCTCAATAGACCAGCTCCACAAAACCCGCCGGACATCCAGCCAGCAGAAGAAGAGCTACAAATTAACGGTGAAAGACCAATGAAGGAAGAAATAAAGAAAGCCATAAAGCTTCTAAGAGATGGAAAAGCGTCTGGACCTGATAGCATTCCAGCAGAGGCCATCAAAGCAGATATCGACACGGCTACAGAGATGTTATATAAATTACTTGGTAAAGTCTGGGAAAAAGAAGAGATACCAGCAGAATGGAAGGAAGGATATCTGGTTAAGTTGCCTAAGAAGGGAAATCTACAAGAGTGCACAAATTATAGAGGAATAATGTTACTATCAGTGCCAGGAAAGGTATTGAACAGGATTATCCTTGAGAGATTAAAGGAGTCCATAGACAAGAAATTGAGAGATGAACAAGCAGGTTTTCGACAAAACAGATCATGTACAGACCAGATAGCCACTTTGAGAATAATAGTTGAACAAAGTCTGGAATGGAATTCACCACTATACATCGGATTTGTGGACTACGAAAAAGCATTTGACAGTGTGGACAGAGAATCACTTTGGAAATTGATGAGGCATTATGGATTTCCCCTGAAAATCATTAATTTAATAAAGAAAACCTATGAAGACATGACGTGCAGAGTTCTTCATGAAGGACAGCTTACAGAACCATTTGGGATAAGAACAGGAGTGCGACAGGGATGCCTCTTGTCTCCATTTCTTTTCTTGCTGGCAATAGATTGGGTTATGAGATCATCGACAACACACAACAGAAATGGAATCCAGTGGACTCTGACTAAGCAGTTGGATGATCTGGATTTTGCGGATGATTTGGCTCTCCTGTCCCATAACCGTAATCAGATGCAGGACAAATTGAAAACACTCGATGAGAGGTCACAGCAATTGGGTCTGAAAATACACAGGGAAAAGACAAAATAATGCAAATAAATGCAGGTAATGAAAACAGGGTTGAACTTGAAGAAACGCCAATACAAGATGTAGAATCATACACATATCTTGGCAGTAATATAGACAAAGTTGGAGGGACAGACAGCGATATCAAAATAAGAATACAAAAAGCAAGAGGAGCTTTCATTGCATTGGGAAATATATGGAGATCAAGAGAAATAGGATCCAACACGAAAATAAGAATCTTCAACTCAAATGTGAAGTCAGTCCTATTGTATGGCTCGGAGACATGGAGAACAACAAAGACAACAACCAAAAAGCTACAGACTTTCATAAATGGGTGCTTGCATAGAATAGAGGGATTAAAATGGTATGACAAGGTTACCAATGTGGAACTGATGACAAGAACTGGACAAGTGCCAGTGGAACAAGAGATGAGAAGATGGCGATGGATAGGACACACACTGAGGAAACCTGTTGATAGCATTACAAGGCAGTCCTTGTTCTGGAACCCCCAGGGCAAGAGAGGCAGAGGAAGACCAAGAAGTACATGGAGAAGAGAGTTGGAAACAGAGGTGAAAATGATGAGGAGAACATGGAAAGAACTTGAGATGATGGCACGTGACAGGAGGACTTGGCATGTGTTTGTTGAAGGCCTATGCTCCTTTGGGAGTGGAGGGTTATGAATGAAGCTCATCTATAATCTCATTAGTTAAAAGAGCTTTGAGACAATAAAATGCAGAAGAATCATCAGGTATAATATTTGGATTCACACCTGTAATCCTAGCATGAGGCGGTACAAAGCGGAAAGCATTTTGTGTTGAGCCAGCATCAACTTCATTCCACCTAATTTCCTCATTCAATGTACTTGTATTACCATCAGTACTTGTGGATTCTGCTTCTTTATGGGTTGATCTAGATGTAGGCCTATCTTCTCTTAATCTTTTCTTCATGGGAGCTTTACCTTTCCCTTGTCTTTTCACTGGCCTGCCATTTCTAGTACTACTACCACTGACAGAACCAGCTAGGGGAAACGCCCCCTTCTCATCTGATTCAGTGTTTTGATTACATATATCTTCGCTGGGCAAAATATATTCTGAATCTGAACTGTCATCTTCACTCGATAACTGATCATCCTCATGTTCGATCCAAGAAGAAATAAGTCGTGCTGCTTGCACCGCCGATAACCTTTGCTTATCGTTTGAAGATGAAGCCATTTTGGTTAGAAAAATATGTGTTTACGATCAACGGCCGAACAAAAGTACTAAAATCGAACGTAATAACGAATATAAATACACCACGATGAAAATGTAAACAGAGTAAATATAGGAAGTGACTTTGTAAATGTTGGATTGGATAAAACATCGACAATTTTTCATTAAACTTTGCCGAAAGAGACTTTACGTCTATCACCACTTCACGGGGCGAGCCGTAAAATTGGTACTAAACCCGCGCCACTTCACGGGGCTTGCCGGATTCTAAGAGTTAATCTCACGATATATTTAGAACTGTGGATATAGTCAGTCTTACACACTGAATAACTCAGTCTAAAGATTTGTAATAGTCAACAGTAGAGAGAGAAAACATTTTTGCATGCATGATGTTTGTGTGTGCTTGATTTTATTTTCATGTGCCAGGTGTGTCTTTTAAGTTTGTTAGATGGTGAGGATTTTAGTGTTGTTCTGTCAGGGTGTGTTTTCATGGTTTTTATATCCATTTTGCATATTTCTTTAACAGGAGCATGAATCTGAAGGTGGAAGAACCCCGCTGATGAAGGCTGCTAGAGCTGGTCAATTGTGCACTGTTCAGTTTCTCATCAGCAAAGGTATGTTATAAATTGCTCTTAACGCAATCTGCTTATACATGTAAGTAAACAAATAATTAATATAAATTTAGGAATGTTAAAAAAATGTTTGTATAATAAATAAAGAGCCCCAGGGGGTATTTGACGAGACGAAAAAAGAATGACCTCTGGAACCTCGGCATGTCACACAGGGCAACTAATATAAGTTTGTGCGGGGGCTGGCAACCTCATCATGTAAAACATTGCCAGCAGACATTACCGCTGTAATATCATGTGACTGTTTGGTGCAGGCTTCCTGCAAGGGACCATTTGTAACTCTGGCTCAAAGCTTTGAATGAAGTCCACCTTCGAATTATCATGCTTCGATTTAAGCGTAATAAATTAATACATGTTTCTGTTGTCGTAAATATTTTATCTTCACTTTTGTTAAACAATTTATTGTAACAAATTATCATTGTTATTTTTGTGGGTTGAATTCCCACATTTTAACCATATATTTGTTCACCTATGTGTTTTGGTCTCTCCTTCTTTATTCTTTCCTCGAGTTCTTGCATTATTTCTGATCTGGATGTACTGTGGTGACAGCCACAATCTTCCTATGTTATTTGTATCCTTTTGTTTTAAAATTGTTTGTGCATGTAGATTTTTAATATTTCTCTACTATTTTCCTGAGTTTGTCCCTGATGAAAACCTCTTGTTTGTAATATAGGCCTTTTTTATTCTTCTTTGTCCAAGCAAGGCTCTTCTTTACAGTTTATTGTTGTTTTACTGTCGTCCTCCTCTTTTTTAATTTTATGTTTTCAAAGATATTTATATAAGAAAGCCATCAGTTTTAGAGAGCATCCCATTTCTGATGCATAATTTGTGTTCTTGTGATAACAGCGGCTATTTTGATGTATTCCCCCTACCCATGCCCCAAAGTTTTGCAACCTTTATGTATTTACAAGTACATGTAAAGCCGATGAAGAGTCCTACCATGAGGATATCCACAAAGATGACACTCAGTATACAAGAAATTGAAATTTCCATCTTTTTGTTCCTAATTTGATCCTGTTAACTGCTATTCATGCTAATCTTGTATGGAACAGGTCACACAAAATATTAATGCTGCAGTATAAAATTACGTCTTCCTTTCATGTTTTTTGTTTAAAAATAGTTTTTACCCTAACGTTGAGTATTTGTTCCCAACCCTAACCCTAACCTCACCTGTTCTAATCATCCATTCATTTTTGTTCTCCATGGAACTGCATCTGTTGCTTGTCACACTTTTGCCTTCCTTTCAAGGTGTTTCCATGTCTGATTTATTCCTTTCAAGGTGTTTCCATGTCTGATTTATTCCTTTCATGTCTGTGGGTTGAAGTATGCTACAGCATCATCTGTTTCTGAAGTTTGAAAGTGCTATTCTTGTTGACATGCCATGTTTCTGTGAGTAGGACATAATTTGTATTTGTCATGAGCACTGTAATTGTATTTTCCTTACTGCTTAATTACATTTATATTACCAGGTTCCTGGTATATTCTTCTCCCCCGGGTTTAACAGATGTAACACATAGGGCATTAATAATACAAATTACAATTACAAATGTTTTCTTATATTTTTTGCCCTCAAGGTGCTGATGTAAACAGAGCAACAACCTGTAACGACCATACTGTCCTGTCATTAGCCTGTGCAGGCGGGCATCTAGCCGTTGTCGAGCTCCTTCTTCAGCACAATGCAGACTATAATCATAAGTTAAAGGTGCGTAATTCATTCAGATTGCTTCATTTATAAGTTCTTTTTCCTTAATCCAGAGTCATAGACTGTCAAAACAGTCTGTGGCCATCATGCCTGGTGATGTCTTGTAGGGCAGCAACAAACTGCTTCCACTTTGCTCAGTCGGCAGCCATCCTTCGTGCAGTGTCCCAGCTCTGTTTCATTCTGTACATCTTTGCCTCCACATTTCTTTGCCAAGTTGTTTTTGGCCAACAAAAAATTCAAAGGTTAAAGGTACACAATTCATTGTCAAGACCATCAGTTGTAAGTTGCTATTTATTTTGACAGAATATGCATCTAAATCTAAAACATATTCTTATGAGTGTCATATTATGGTATTAGGATACTGGCATTATGTGAAATATAATGACATAAAATGAAAGAGCTGTAACAAAATGCAGGAGGCATAAGGACTTGAAAAGATCTGTTTGAACATTTTTGCTTTGCAGGGAGCTAATAGATAGAAAGAATAAAGGATATCAACCTTTCAGAGGCAGAAAACATCAACATAAGCTGCTTTTTAAAAGTATGCAGTATGAAAAAAATGAACAACAAAGACCACACACACATAACAAAATGGAGACGTTTTTTAAATCAACTTTGTTAGGATTCTGAAATTTGGATATCAGAGGACAGTCAGAAACGTTGGCTGTTTAGGAAAAACAATTAACAAAGAGCCTGTTGAACAGCAAATGAGAAAACTAAGTGGAAATGTATTGAACTTATAATTCTTTAAGGAAACTGGGCATAAGTGTACCATATATGCCATTGACATGGAAAATAAAGAAGAACTGAAGACACTGATATAAACGGAACATGCTCTTAATGACCTTTGCATCCAAGGTAGCCAATGGCATTGTTCTAAGATATCAGGTTGATTGACAGCATGCCTGAAATGATGAACAAAGGCAGCCGAATAGATGCAGAGAGGAAACATAGTTAAGGAATATGTGAGACGTACTCAACCACAGTGTACACCCACATATATACCGACAAATTAGCAACAAGAGTTAGAAATAATGGACAAGAAATGCATGTCTCAATGGTGCTGGAAAATTCTCAAACATTAAAAGCTGAAGCAGATGCACTAAAAACAGCTGCATCAGTCATCATGCAAACAAAATTTGTGCTAGAACCAAAATGCTGTTCCTCATGGGTTTCCCTGTTAGTCTTAATTGCCATAAGGAAACCATAAGAACAACGAATTAGACAGCCTGTCTGAAGCACTGAAGGAAACCAACTTAAATTCAAGAAAGTTAAAGTGCAGTGGATGTTTTCCCACTGCAAGAAATGTGGAAATGAGAAGGCAGATAGACTTACTAAAGATGGACAAAGCAAAATCAAAACTAAAGACATAGCAATATATGAATAGATAACATCAGTAATAGAACACCATGAGTCAAGTACCATACAACACCTTACCTAGAAGACATCATGATAATTTTCAGATTGAGATCTGGCCAGTTTGGACTGAAATACCATCAGTTCAGTAAAAACAAAAATCTGGCAGACAGATATATGTCCATGTGTGTAAGATATATAAACTGTAGAATTTGTTCTCCAGTACTGTTGGATCCATGAGAGAAGCTGATTGACAGCATGGCCTTTATCAGCTAATTTGTGGGAGAAACTGGTGAGAAGAGAAGGCCGAGATAGGCCACTTTAAACTTTCAGTGAGAACGAACAAAGATGTCAGGTCCAGAAGAAGATCAATTCCACATTATTTATACTTTACTCCTATGTACAAGCATTGGAAATGGGGGATACTGTTGGAGTCTTTCTTAAGTCAAAGCATGGTTCATTTTTTTTTTTTAATTTTTCAAAAGCTCACTACTTGACTGTTGGAAAAGCGAATATTTAGAAAAAAAAGAAACGTATTACTAGTTTTGAGCAGGATTCTAATGTTATCAGATGTTGTTTATATTTGAGTTGGTAGTGGAGAAGTGCTGTGTTTAGACAACTATCAGAATTAGTCTTAGTCCAGTCTTAGCATTTGAATGTCTATTTATTTCACCTAGTATAAATATAGCTCTTCATTCATCTTTTGTTTTGCCACTTTACAGTATGTAAGCTCCCAACAAGTTTTTCTTTTTATGAGGATTACAATATGTGAACACGTGTTTTTATGTTCCATTGGTAATGTGGGTGAACTGGATATGCATATGAGAGGTCATTTCAGCTAAAACCTGTCTTTAACATAAAGGTAGTCCCGTAACAAATACTGACATTGAGGAGTGAAGCGTTAGGTAGGTCCCGATTGGGGAGGTGAGTGACAAGTTCCCTGCCTTTGCCTTCTCTAACTCAAGAGGAGATTCAGGTACCAATTTACAGGTGGGTAGACTGTGCCATGATGCTACCAGGTGTCTTTCCCAGAATCTGGTAACATTGCCATGAGAGTTAGTGCTCTTACTGCTTAGTCAATCGAGTGCTCTAAAATGTAGAAGTACAAGAGCAGAGAAAAAAATCTGACCAAGAGATAGCAAACTAGTATCTTGGAACTGACAGGAAAATGGACATTATCAGGGGTGATGAAAAAGAGATCATACCTAAGGTTGGACGAGCTAGAGAGCGATGGATAGCTTATGCTTTGCAGGAAATTTATGGATTAAGAGAAATTAATTAGTTGAGACAAATAAATACCTTCTGTAGATTGTATTAAGAAATGGACATGGCATTTATTCTCACATTGAATGCTAAAACTGAGGAAACCATATAGCCATTATCTTTTCAATAACACTACTTTGCAGTATTATTATCTTCATGCCAAATTTATATTCACAGGATGGCTCAACAATGGTTATAGAAGCAGCTAAAGGGGGACACACTCAAGTGGTCAAGCTTTTGTTGGAGTGGCTTAACCGAACCAAACTTGGTCCCAATTAGTTCGGATAATCGACGTTCTAGTGGAATTCCAAATGTAATGAAAGCTCATCTTGAAGTTCGGATAATCGACGTTCTACAGTACTTCCAAATGTAATGGAAGCCCATCTTGAAGTTCAGATAATCGACGTTCTAGTGTATGTCCACATGTAATGAAAGTTCCTCTTGAAGTTCGGATAATCGACGTTCTAGTGTATTTCCAAATGTAATGAAAGCTCCTCTTGAAGTTCTGATAATCGACGTTCTAGTGTATGTCCAAATGTAATGAACACTCATTTTGAAGTTCAGATCATCAACGTTCTACTGTAATTCCAAATGTAATGCAGCTCCTCTTGCCTTTTTTAAGGGGATGAGCTACCTTGAAATACAATTTTCCTTATTAATCACACGATTTCAATGGACATGCACAGACGTAACCTACACCAATCATAGATACGCATCATGAAAAGTTTGATGGTAATTACATCATTGGTTGTCATGGAAATGGTGGCCATATTGGATTAAATTGTTCTATTTCAATTTCCTAAAGCTTTTTTATTTATTAATCTATCATTACCAAATTTAAACAGAATATTCATCATTATATTTTAAAACTTTTGTCAGATTGGATATATGATAACATAAGTAGATTTTGATATATAGAATGTTAAAGTTTGTGTTTAAAAATTATCACCATTTTTTTCAAAATTTTACAACATTATTTGCAATAAATTAAAATTTTGATAAGATATCAAAAATCGGATCTGACAAAAGTTTTATTATCCTATGGAAAGTATTTGTGCCAAATCGGATATTGATTGAAAAAAAAAAATGCGGAAGAACATTGGCAGCGTAAAACAAGGTTCTGAGAAAATCTAGATTTTCTTCGTAGGAAAAGCATCATTTCTGAAGAAAATACTATTTATAAAATCAAAATATACCTACTTAGAATGTATTCTGACAAATAATTTTCACAGATTTAGATTCAGGGAAATATAAATTATACGAGTATAGACTAATCTCAATTTTCAAAGTTTCTGCTGTTTTGACTAAAAATGCCCTGTAGCCAGATGAAAACTGTGAAAAAAAGCCAAACACTGTCACAAAAAAAAAGCTAAAAAGTAAAGCCAAATAGTAAAAAAAAAATAAATAAGCCAGATTTGGGGAATTTGGCATAAAAAAAGCCAAATTGGCAACCCTGCCTGTAGCTCCTGATAAGTTAACGGAAAACAAATATTATTTCTTCAACATGCCCCGGGAAATTCCCGGGAATCTCTGATGAGACAAAGAAAGAATACAGCTACTGCTACCTCATATATCGTACAAGGCGACTAATATGAGGTTGTGTATGGAGCTGGCAACCTCATCAAGTAAAACAAATTGCTACGTAAACGACCGCTGTAAAAGCGTGTGAATACTTTGTGATGGCTTCCTGCAAGGGGGATAGCTACAGAGGTGGCACCATGATGAGCTTTTGTTATTGTTATCAGAATCGACTTCGTTGCACTCCACATAAAAGTCACAAGTGCTCAGTCTCCACTAGTAATTGTCGAAGTGTGTGAATGCTAATTGTTTCTGTAAGCGCATCGGGTGTAAATATGAGGAGCTAAACGTAAAATGATAATTTTAAAAAGACATTGCAGAAATTCAAACTGGAGCCTCACTGAAAAGAATGATGATTCTATGGCCATGCACTATAACTGTTTTAGTGGCAGATTTTAAAATTCGTGATGTCCCTCCAGTTTTCTGCCTCTGCCGCTTTAATGTGGGGGTATTTTGAGCATCAATAATCCTTACGTCTTAAGCCAGCATTTCTCAAAGAGTTGTACACGCATTCCCCGGGAGTGCATGAAAAGGGTTCTAGGAACATATAGCCAATTTTGTAAATTTTACTTTATTATACTTTTTATTAGCTGCATCAAACAATTCAATAAAATTCATTATAAGAGAGGGGTATGTTGGTAAGACTAAATTCTCATAATAGGTACACGTTTATTGTAAGTTTATGAAACAATTACTGCAGCTTTCAACTTTTGTACTTACTTTCTTAGTCGCTCCTCTTCTACCCTAGGGTGTAGACATTGTGAAGAGAGAGTGCCCTACTATCTTATCGGCTGTCTTCCTCCTGGCCTGGTTCCATTCTAGTCCTCGGTCCTTCAGAGATTGTCTAATGTTGTCCTCCCAGTGGACTCTGGGTCGTCCTGGAGGTCTGGATCCCTGGCTCTTTCCCATACTTGTCGTGGCAGCCGATCTTCTCCCATTCTGCAGACATGGCCAAACCATCTTAGTTAAGACTGTTCTACTTGGGTCTGCAGGGGTTTAACTGTTGTCCGATTCATAATCCGCCTCATGAAGTTCCTGGGTGTTCTCTGATGAGACAAAGAAGAACAAGACTGCTCCAGGGGTAGGCAAACTAATGATCTTGATCCACCAGTAGACCCCCAAGGCATCATTTGGTGGATCTCTAGGTGACATAAAAGGGTGGAGGGGGGAAGAATTTATAACCTAGGTAAATTTTGGAATAGCTTAACAGGGCAGTGTCCACTGGTTTAAAAGTACTTTCACCGAATTTCCAGTGAAAACCCCACAAGTTAGCGTACTAAAATTCATTTTATTCGTTAACTGTATAAGATAGAAAGCAATCTTTTCTTTGAAGTGACGTTAACTTTCGGTAAAATATTTAGTTTTGTTGTTCCACCGCTCTGGTGATGGTGTAGCAGAGATTAAAGTTACATCTAGGCCCGATTTATTCCAGATACTCTAAACAGTGTTTCCCAACCTGTGTCCATGGACCACTTATGGTCCGCAGCTGCCTTATCGATTTGGTATTAAGTGCTTTGATTTTCTCAGATCCTCCCTAGGTTTTTAGTGATCTTATATTATGTGCGATACTTTGTTAATACTTTGACAGACACTGAGGATGGTGAAATTTAAAAAAAAATGCAATTTGAACTTTCAAACTTTTTTGGAACGTTGGAAGCACAATTTTACTATTTCTGCTTTCAAAAACTTAATTTTGGTTTATTAAGGAACTTTTTTTGGGTTGCAGTTGTAACCGTCATTACACAAGCAGAACTCAAAACACGATGTGATATGACAATGATGGCTATTACTGACATAATTTTAATCCACTAAACTGCTATATTACGTATAAGCTAGTGGTCCGCACCTTATATGTAGTTGCAAAAGTGGTCCTTAGATGTGAAAAGGTTGGGAACCACTGCTCTAAAACCTTAAAACAGACATATAATTTTATCAAGATAGAGATCCTTGTTTTTAAAGTAGATCCCTAAAGTTCTTGGGTTGCCTACCCCTGGACTAGTTGTTCCTAAGGCATGTCGTACAATGCGACTAATATGAGATTGTGCATGAGGCTGGCAACCTCATCATATAAAACACACTACTACAACAACCACTGGGTCTTTTATATTTGGACATGCGCCCTAATATAACCGACTAGGTTGAACGGGACGCGCCTCGCCAAAACAAGGCAAAAGTTTTACTTTAAAAAAATAAGTATTAAGTCCTATCTACGGCCCTGCCACCACTCCCTCAGGCATGTCGTAAGAAGAGGCTATTATGAGGTTATGCATGGGCCTGGCAACCTCATCACGTGAAAAACCCCATACAAAGAACACCGCTGTAAGAACACGTGAATGCTGTAATATTGGTTCTATGGTCCACGAGGACAGACAAGAAATAGAAGAAAAGTTGCTAGGGATGATACTCACATAATTCTGTGTCAGGTGAACAACAGTAGATAAGTGTCATCACCAAATACGATGAGCACCAATTGTAAATAGCTCAGCTAAGGTCACACGATCTCAGCAACATTGTACAAATAGAAAAACAAGCGGACTGGGAAGTTAATACGGTTTAATGTTTGTTTACTCGTACATATCTTTGTATCGTGCCCGCGTAGTTCTAGGGGTATCTGAAGAGACAACAAAAGAATATGTCCACTGCACCTCAAGCAGGGCGACTAATATGAGTTTGTGCATAGGACTGGCAACATCATCATGTTAAACAAATAGCCACAGAAACCACTGCTGCAGGAGCATGGGAGTGCTTGAGGGAAGCTTCCTGGAAAGGGATCAGCTGCAGTGGTGGCTCGTATAGAGCGCAAAGGAAAATGATGATGGTTTTATCTTGTCCCACAATATTGTTAATTTTTTTTAAAATCCGAGTACCCTGCAAACATTGTTGTATTTATTTCTTCTGTTCAATAAAATGTATTGATTTATTTATGACGCCACAGTCGCCGATCCTGATAATGAATAGCCTATCCGAAATGCGAAAAGTACATGTTATGGTCTTTTAGGCGTACTTCTTCCTCGTTCGTCCTGAGAAGTACGTTGGTTACGTTGTGTCGCCGTTTACAGGGAAGCTGCAATATTTGCGCCTTTCAGCTCGACACATCCGACTTCCGCACGGCATTTTTTTGCTACCAGGTTTGCCTTCACTCTTCGATCCCTACTGTCTCGGCCAGACTGCAGTGATGCAGCCTGTTTCCAAAACCACTATTTTCAGGAGGAGTAGGGTCTTGGTCAGCTCTGGTTCGCTGACGCAAGCAGTCAAGCTATGAGTCGCTGACTGCATTCATCTCTCTTGCTGCGTCTTCGGTCCCTTTTAGGCGTACACAAACACACCTACAGCTGGGCCGCTGGCGGGAAGCCTGCACCAACGCGCATGCTTCTGCAGTTGTGGTTTACGTAGCAATTTGCTGTACATGGTGAGGTTGCCAGCCCTAGGCACAACCTTGTAGTAGTCGCCTCTTGAGACATGCCTGAGGAAACTATTTTCTATGTTTCCTCTGAGACCCGTTTGGCGCGTCTCGAAACCATTAAAGTAATAAAACTGTGGTACCAGGCAGCGCTTAAATGGGCCGGAACTTACAGCAGCGCCGTTCCTGGATATAGTGAATCGATTTTTCTAAATGCTGACCAATCTCTCATCCTGTTACTGATTTAAAACAAAAGATTTCTTAGTCATTGCGGTAGATTTCATGGACCTATGCTGCCATAAGCGAAAGAGTGACAAGATTGCTCATTATAGTTTTCATATGTGCATTGTTATTACAGCGAAAGTAAGTTCCCTGAAAAGCACAATTACATACCGGTACTCAGAAAGCATAGTAACACCAGATGGTGGAACAAGCAAAGACATCAGTAGCCGAATGAATAAAGCCAGAATAGCCTTTTTCGATCTAACAACATCTGGACATCTTACCTGTATACACAAATGCTAACTTCAAAATATGAGAATCGT
The DNA here is from genome assembly GCA_024509875.1 of Oreohelix idahoensis. Taxonomy (NCBI): domain Eukaryota; kingdom Metazoa; phylum Mollusca; class Gastropoda; order Stylommatophora; family Oreohelicidae; genus Oreohelix; species Oreohelix idahoensis. The sequence continues at coordinate 75,315 of JAMPIV010004186.1, forward strand.
CCTATTTCTGTACCTTTGTACGTGTAGAATGATGGAGAGTAACAGAACAGTAAATGTGCAAACTGTACTTTTTTTAAAAAACAACTTGCCTCAGGAAAATTCTTCGAATTTTCTGGCCTAATATAGGGTGACCTTCTGTCCTCTTTTCACCGGATTATTCGTCCTTTTCACCTTAGATTGAGTGTCCTGGCGGCTTTTTGTTTGTTTGTTTGTAAAGTATATTGTGTTTGGCTTTTCTCTCTCCATAGGTTGAACATGACTCAGATCTTATGCAACTGTATTCTTTAAGGAGTATTTTTACAAGCAAACATTGAACGAATTGCAATAGAAATGTAGTTTACTTATTCACATTCTAAAACTCTTAAATCTGAAACAGAAATTCTTAAGCAGCGGTTGTGCCAAGAATATGTGCCTTTGAAGATTTCGAATATGCTTGTTGAAAAAACGAAGAGACGGACTTGTTAGTTTGTGTGACAAGTTTCATGATGATAATAAATGCCTAGTGTAAATCAGTTGTTTGGCAGACTTAGAGATATCGAAGATTAGAAGATTTCACATATTCTTCATGAATGACTGTACACGGAGTACCAACAAGGGAAGATATATGATCTTCTGGTCAATATTTAATTGATAAAAATGTTGTATTTGACAACGCAAGTGCTGTGATCAACTAAACAGTCTCCCAACATTTGGTGAAAGTATAATTTATGATGAAGGATTCATGCAGTTGCAGGCACATGATAAATGAATCAAACTTTTAAAGCAATCAGGAAAAATTGAATTTCATTGTAAACTTCTAATGATTGCACAATATTTCTTTGCGGCACATGATCACAATGACGTGGACAGGCTTTTTTCATTGATGGAATTTCACTGGACAAAATATAGAAACAGATTTTATGTTGATTTCATCAAAGGAATTTCGCTTCCGCAATCCCCCCCCCCCCCAAGTGTTATGCTGTCAATTCAATGATTATTTAAAAGAAGATACTGAATTTTTGAAGAAGATAATGTCTACACAAAAAAAAAAAAAAATAAATAAAATACAATAAATAATAATATTAACATAATAATAATAATAATTTAACGTCCAGTGTTTCCTGTGTACTATTAACTTGTAAAACTGATTTCATACCATTTTTTTTTTTTTAATGATGAAAATATCCCGTTCAACCTCTGATGAGTTATAATTAGGATATATATTGTTTTCAATTCCAAATAATATGAACAACTGCCGTTATGGGAAAGTGGCATCACACTTGTTAAATCATTGCAAATAGTGCAAATCACAATTACCAATTATGCTTGTTTGTTTTTAAAAAAAACCCCAACAAACAAAAACGAGATAAAACCGAAAATCAAGCATGTAAAGTGTTTATTTATGATTCGGCCCAAAACATCGCACCAAAACGATTTTTCCCTCAGTACTTGCGCTTCGAGGCCTTTGTCAAAAATTTTATTGAGACGCCAAAGTTCATATATTACACACGAATTATGATGAATTCCAGAACTTTCGTGATCTTGAATTTTGTCACTCAGTCTCCTTCTAGCTCTTAACCCATCAACCCAAGCTCGGTGAAAATGGTTTCTTTCAACAAACAGTCTAATGGCTCACAGTAAGCGCAATCAAGTAATTCTGAATAACACAGCCAACTCCGTGAAATTTTCAATCCAACTTTATTTTTTGCTTCATAAAAATAGGCAGAGAAGCGACAAGCTGTTTCTTTGTCAATGGGAAACGGTCCATCTGGTCAAGAAGATCCAGTTGAAATGATCAATCTTTTATCCTCTGCTAAAGGAACATCCTTAAAGTGACCTTAATCTGTATGATTCTTTTGCTGTCTATATACGAGCATCGAGTTGGTACTCATGTCTTGCACTTTTATATCCTCGTCTGCTTGTGTAATAAAATCGCTATCAAACATATTTTTATCAACAGCAGCAACGTTACTTTTCTCAAAAACATTGCTAGCACTACCACTGACGTTATCAGTAAACATATCAAATGAGAGCTCATTCACAGTTTGGCTTGCGCACTTTGGAGATGGCTCTAAGAAATGCACAATTTTTGTCGATCTTTTTACAGCTGCATTGCTTTCAAATTTCTTCTTTCTTGTTTGAGCACCACTCACGTTTGTTCTTCTTCTTCTTCTTGCGATCGCATCTTTGATGATTACACCGTCAGACGAGTTCTCATGATGAATTCGACTGTTGTTTGAAGTTCCTCTTTAACTCCATATAGCTTTGAGTTTAGTGTTGAGTTATTGGGCCAGTATATCTTTCTTAACTAATCATACAGAGGACAGTCCTGTAGAACATGCTCAGCAGTTTGTTCGTTTAATCCACATGTGCACAGTGGTGAAGCAGACAGTCGTAGCTTGTGCATGTGTTTATTCAGTTTGTTATGCCTGTCGTGTGAAATTCTAATCCACATATATAAATTAAAACGTAAATGTAAAGCCTAACAAATAAATTTAATAAAAGGAAAGAAGAATGGTAAAGAACAATGCTGTCACAATGACTGTACTCGAAATCCCCCTTGTTTTCTCCTTCGTCTGCAAATTGTAACGTTTCACGTTGATAGTAAAAGCCTACTGCTTCAATACCCGCTTTCTACGATAAAACGTGTACTGCCTTTCTAAGAAAAACCTTGAGATACGCAAGCTGACCTATATTTAATATTCCATTCATGTCATTTTATACACTAAGTTATCATAAACGAAAGACAGATGGACTAAGGATAGAAAGAAAGGGAGGAGCTGAAAGCCGGAACGCAGGCAATACTACCACAGTCTCGCGATACACAATTAATGCCACCCCTAACACGCGTGTAAGGCCACAAGCACTAGTTTTTTTCAAATCGACAGTGATAAAAAACACTACCCATACGAGAGTTAGTTTTTAAAAACCTGAAAAACGCTTATTAGAAAACATGACATTATACTGGTTTACGTTTGAAAGCCTGACAGTACCCAGACACCCTAAAGTTTGGAAGTGAGGAGGTGGTAACAGCACGACTATCCTAGAAGAAAACGCATATTAGCCCCCTTAAATTTATATAATTGGGTTCCTTAGGACTTGCTGACAAAGAATATGTTAAGTGTTACGCAAATAGTCTAGGAATTAACAAATTATAGCCAAAAGAAATAGTGAGGGTGTCAGACAACCCCAAAATCAGAATTGCTCAGTGGCAGATTTTGACACCACCATTGTACGGGAAATAGGTCCCCATGTTAAAACCTATTTGATTGGATAGAAGTAAATGTAAGGCTAAACACGATTAGTCGGACTATAAATACTACTTCTTTGTTGCTAGGGGAAACAGTAGTAGGGTACTTTTTTTCAAACGCTTGGGTAAACATGGCTCGATTGGTTAGACCCGCCAATATAGGCAATTAGGAGCGTCAGGTCACCACCACATTTTCAAATAAACTTACTAAAGAACCAGTGCGTTGAGCGCCAGTGCATATTTTTCTAAATAAAAGCCTGGGACATCGGCAGATCGAAATTGTGCTATATTCATTGCCAGTCAACGTAACTGTATTATTCCATGAATTGTGGTAAGCTTGAACTATTTGATATCTTTTTAATGAAAATTGAATGTAAATTGATAATTTATGTCTGTATATATGTGTGGTTCAGTAGCGAACATGAGGTAAAGCCTATATAGTGCTCCAACCTGAACAGAAGGTGTCGGAGGAAAGTAAAACTACATGGAATTGCCAAACAGTACACTGACACCTATCTTATTGACTAGAAAGAAATAATGCTGGAATTGCAGAGGCGTAGTAACCATTAGGGAGGAGTATACTGGTGAAAATTGTTTCAGATGAAGATAGCAGTTGGCCTACCGCTCTGAACTCAGTGTTATGTATTGTGTTCAGTCTGGAAATTTATTATAAATTAGTCTGAAATAGGAGGTACAACCTTCTTGTTTCAGGGACCGTGGTCCTAAAGTTATTGAGCAGCACCTGGTCTGAGCTTTGCTGAATCTAGAGGCTGACAGCATACTCCTGAGTCCAGATAGTGACCAGTGAGGTGTCTCCAGAACACAGGGAGGCTATCGAGCAGAGGAGTCTTTTCCTGCCGCCATCACGAAAGATAAGCGTCTGTGGCCAGAGGAGCTCAACATTATGCCCCCCTCTAAAATTGACTATAATAAAACAGAGGGAAACTACAGTGTTTAAATTGATAGGAACTGTGAACTTTTCCCCATACTATTTCCAAGATAAACAAACACTTGAAGTCATGATGACAAATAACAACATAGCTTGAAAAAAACAAAACCAGTATTACCTCATATTACTACTACACAACTGACGCACATAGGATAATATTAATAAAATATGTCAATACAAGGTTCATATTGATAAATTCTGTACATATAAATTGTAATTACAATTGATTGTGATTCCTGGTTCACTTTGTAGTTGAATCAGGACATATATATTAGTGAAAGTAATTAATACATATTTATATTTGAAACTTTACCAGTGCCTCATTTAAGATAGTCTTATAGGGTGTTAAATGTGTGTGAGTGTCACAGTGTTGTCAAGTGTAGTGGAATAAATTAAATTGTTTATCTGTCTGTTGTTGTTGTGACTTACACTTCATCATGTACATACCCTAGACATTTAACGTAGTCATCACAATATTCCAGAATAATTCTGACTGAGGTATAATGTGGTAGCAAGTAAGGTTATCTGTAAAACACTACACCTATTAGATACAGATATCTTCACAGCTGATCTCAGTCAGTACACTAAGTCCCCTATAAATATTTATAACATCCCACTTTACCACATATATTGGGGTCTCGCTCCCGGGATATTGAACTTTCTCCTATTATATATATTGGGAATAATAAAGAATTAAAAGGTATCCTTGGGTGGAAATAAATAAGGTTGAGCTCTCAGTGCCTGTAGTGTCCTTAGATAATTATTGAAAGATTGAATTGTTTACATTTGCATGTTAGACAATGGCCGACTTGGCAAAATTTCGATCTGCTGCTGTACAGACTGCGAAAGAGTTAGGAATGGACGGGCAAATTATGATTGCTTATGTCACTGCTGAATGTGACAAATATATTGAACGGGAAGAAAGAAGATTAGAAAAAGAGGCCGAAAGAAAGTTAGAGGCTGAAAAAGAAATTAAGAGGTTGCAGATTGAGGCTGAGGCTAAGAAATTGGAAGCAGAAAGGGAAGACAAGAGATTAGCTGCAGAAAGGGAAGACAAGCGATTGGCTGCAGAAAGGGAAGCAGAAGATAAGAGATTACAAAGGGAACATGAGTTACGACTAAGGGAGTTTGAGTTTCAAGGCCATGCTCCTGAAAATGGTGCCAGTCCCTTTACCTCTGATGCCACCACTAGTCAGGGAGCCTCAACCTCAGCTATGAATTTTCATTTAGATCATTTTGTTGAGAAAGACGATGATATTGAGATCTATCTAAATAGATATGAACTATTAGCTACCACGTATGGGTTAGAGAGAGAAAGGTGGAGCTTAAAGTTATCTCAAGGGCTTCGTGGGGCAGCTTATGAAGTTTTTGCCAAAATGAGCAGAGGTGATCAGGAAAATTATGACATGCTAAAGCAGGCTCTTTTGTTAAGATATGAAAAGAACGCAGAATTTTATAGGAAAAAATTTAGGAATGCTAAACTACTGTCAGGTGAAACCTATCACCAGTTCTCTGCACGAATAGAGACATACTTGGAGAAATGGACTTCTCTGGGGAAAACCCAAGATCTTAAGGAAATGATCCTTATAGAACAATTAAGAGAGTCCATGGCTCCAGACCTGAGAAAGTTTCTCATGGAACAAGGTGCAGAGAGGCTGGGTGAGTTGCTAAATGTTGCTGAAAGGTATCAAGCAGCTCAGGCAGAGGTATCAGGTAACAAAAAGAAACAGGTGGAAAATTTTAGGGCACCACAGAACTTTAATAAATTTGATCCTAGAGATCAAAACAAAGGTAAGCACCAGTTTGATAGGCCACGGTATGACAATAAAAATAAAACCCCACAATTCGATGAAAGGAAATATGATGAAAGAAAATCTTTCAACCAAGGGAAAAGGTGGTGTAAAAATTGTAAGATGAACAATCATGACACTGATCATTGTAGAAGGAAACCTGTGTATATGGCTACCCTTCAGGTCAGGTCGACCTCAAGACAGGAGGAGGATATTATGTTGAATACCACTCCAGAAGAGATGAGGAAGGCACAGGCTGGGGATAAGACCCTCAAGCCTTGTTTCAGGAAATTGTCAACTTGTCATACAACTCCAGGCAAGGGAGATTTTTACATGAAAAACAAGTTGATGTACAGGAAGGCCGGAACTAGATCCCATGGTCACGGACAGTTGGTTCTTCCAAAGAGATATAGGGCAGACTTAATAAGGAGCCTACATGTGAAACCAGATGGGGACCATGAGAAAATAGGTACCATCATCCAAAAGGTGGCTCACAATTATTATTGGCCCAAGGCAAGGTGGGACATTGAGAATTTTGTAGAAAGGTGCAGTATAGCACATGAGGGAACACCCACAAGTGGGAACATTGATCAGGACCTGGACACGCCACGGGGCAACCGTAGGCCTGACAATAGAAAGAAAAATAAATTTGATAAAGTGGACCAAATGAAATGGGAAGCCCCTTTTCATGGACAAGCTTCACTTAACTGTTTTACAATGGCCACTATGCAGAGAGTGCAAAAAGATGTCTTACCCCAGGATAAGCCGAAAATCCCTCAATCGGACTTAAACAAACTGGAGGAAGAAGATGTAGAGAGGAAATCTCTCATCAAGAATTTTAAGTGGGGAGAAAGCCCCAAGAGGAAAATTGGTAGCGGTCGTTTTGTGCATGATACTTCTGGGAAGAAAAATCATCACTATAGCGCTTCGAGTGGAAGAGACCATACCGGTGCATGGACAAATAGGTCCACAAAACTAAAGGTCCATATGTAACGCTGTTAAGAACGTGGACTGATGAAAAGGCAGAGGAAAACATTACATCCTCATACCAATATGTGAATGAGCTGATCACTCGTTTAAAAACTGGCTGGAAACTTGCCAATGAAAATTTGAAACAAGCCAGGAAGAAACATGCTGCCTATTATAACAGGAAAGCTAAAGACAGAGATTTGGCTGTGGGAGAGAAGGTACTGCTTCTTCTACTCGGTAGTCAGAATAAGTTACAAATTGGATGGCAAGGTCCATATACAGTTCTAGAGAAGGTGTCTAGAACAAATTATAAGATAGATAAGAAGGGGAAAGAAAAAATCTATCATGTGAATCTCCTGAAGAAATATTTGGAAAGAGAACATCAGGAAGAGACACACTTGTTGACCTTGTCCATTGCCATGGAGATGAAAAAGGAACCACTTTCATCATTTGAATATCCATTACACCCCTGTGAGACAGTGGCACAGGTGAAAATCAGTACACATTTAACGAAAAATCAGAAAGAGAGAGTGCAACAGGTTCTAGATAATCATACAGAGGTGTTAACAGACCGACCAGGGCATACAAACCTATTGGAATATGATATGAAACTGATGGACCCCACACCTGTCTGTATGAAACCCTATTCGATTCCTTTTGCTAAGGAGAAAGCTTTGAAGGAAGAGATAGACTATTTGTTGAAGGAAGGAATTATTTCGCACAGTGAATCTTCATATAGTTCCGGTGTTGTACTTTTAAGAAAACCCTCTGGAGAACATAGACTCTGTATAGATTACAGGAGACTGAATGCTATTACAGAAGGACAGGTGGATCCATTGCCGGATACAAATCAGTTGTTTGCCAGGCTAAATAAAGCTAAATATTTCTCAAAAGTGGATCTGAGTAAAGGATACTATCAGATTCCAGTAAAGCCTGAGGTTAGACCATACCTAGCTTTTAGTACCTCAGAAGGACACTATGAGTTTAATAGATTGTCATTTGGATTGAAGAATGCACCTAGTATCTTCTCTAGGATGATGAGAAAATTATTGGACCCTCTGAATAATCCATGTATCACAAATTTCATGGATGATATCCTTATAGCAACAGAAACATTTGAGGAACACATTGACTCTCTGAACATGCTGTTTAATCGACTTAGGGAAGCGAATTTAACAGCCCGACCAACCAAATGTTGCGTTGGATGTAAAGAATTGGAATTCTTGGGACACACAGTTTATCAGGGAAACATGACCCCTGACCCAAAGAATTTAGAGAAACTAAAGAAAGCCCCGAGACCACAAACCAAGAAAGACGTGAGATCCTTTGTCTCATTATGTGGTTTCTACCAAAAGTATATCAAAAACTTTAATTCCATATGTGCACCGTTAACTGATTTGACACGTAAGGGAAATCCAGATCGAATTACATGGACACCACAATGTGAAATGGCTTACCAAGAATTGAAGGAAAAGCTCACAAGTAAACCTATTTTGAAATTACCTGACTTAAGTCAAGAATTCATAGTAAGGACGGATGCCAGTAATATTGGGTTAGGTGCAACTCTGCTACAGAAATCAGATGCATTGGATGGGGAATTAAGCCCAGTGGCATATGCTAGCAGAAAGTTGAATAAAGCTGAAACCAATTACTCAACTAGCGAAAAGGAATGTCTTGCAGTAATATGGGCGATAAAGAAATTCAATATTTATCTGTATGGGAAGGCATTTAAGTTGCAAACGGATCACAAACATTTGTCGTTTCTAGCGCAGGCTAGACATGAAAACTCTAGATTACTCCGTTGGTCATTATTGATGCAGCCATTTGAGTTTAGCATAGAGTATATAAGTGGAAAAACAAATCTTGGAGCGGATTTTTTAAGCCGCCATCCGTGTGATGAGAATCACCCTAAACTCCAGGAAAAATAATAAATTTCTCTATGTGTATATAGAATTATAGACTGACATATAACGTCTGTTTTAAGTGGGGAGAATTTGTCGTGTGAAATTCTAATCCACATATATAAATTAAAACGTAAATGTAAAGCCTAACAAATAAATTTAATAAAAGGAAAGAAGAATGGTAAAGAACAGTGCTGTCACAATGACTGTACTCGAAATCCCCCTTGTTTTCTCCTTCGTCTGCAAATTGTAACGTTTCACGTTGATAGTAAAAGCCTACTGCTTCAATACCCGCTTTCTACGATAAAACGTGTACTGCCTTTCTAAGAAAAACCTTGAGATACGCAAGCTGACCTATATTTAATATTCCATTCATGTCATTTTATACACTAAGTTATCATAAACGAAAGACAGATGGACTAAGGATAGAAAGAAAGGGAGGGCTGAAAGCCGGAACGCAGGCAATACTACCACAGTCTCGCGATACACAATTAATGCCACCCCTAACACGCGTGTAAGGCCACAAGCACTAGTTTTTTTTCAAATCGACAGTGATAAAAAACACTACCCATACGAGAGTTAGTTTTTAAAAACCTGAAAAACGCTTATTAGAAAACATGACATTATACTGGTTTACGTTTGAAAGCCTGACAGTACCCAGACACCCTAAAGTTTGGAAGTGAGGAGGTGGTAACAGCACGACTATCCTAGAAGAAAACGCATATTAGCCCCCTTAAATTTATATAATTGGGTTCCTTAGGACTTGCTGACAAAGAATATGTTAAGTGTTACGCAAATAGTCTAGGAATTAACAAATTATAGCCAAAAGAAATAGTGAGGGTGTCAGACAACCCCAAAATCAGAATCGCTCAGTGGCAGATTTTGACACCACCATTGTACGGGAAATAGGTCCCCATGTTAAAACCTATTTGATTGGATAGAAGTAAATGTAAGGCTAAACACGATTAGTCGGACTATAAATACTACTTCTTTGTTGCTAGGGGAAACAGTAGTAGGGTACTTTTTTTCAAACGCTTGGGTAAACATGGCTCGATTGGTTAGACCCGCCAATATAGGCAATTAGGAGCGTCAGGTCACCACCACATTTTCAAATAAACTTACTAAAGAACCAGTGCGTTGAGCGCCAGTGCATATTTTTCTAAATAAAAGCCTGGGACATCGGCAGATCGAAATTGTGCTATATTCATTGCCAGTCAACGTAACTGTGTATTATTCCATGAATTGTGGTAAGCTTGAACTATTTGATATCTTTTTAATGAAAATTGAATGTAAATTGATAATTTATGTCTGTATATATGTGTGGTTCAGTAGCGAACATGAGGTAAAGCCTATATAGTGCTCCAACCTGAACAGAAGGTGTCGGAGGAAAGTAAAACTACATGGAATTGCCAAACAGTACACTGACACCTATCTTATTGACTAGAAAGAAATAATGCTGGAATTGCAGAGGCGTAGTAACCATTAGGGAGGAGTATACTGGTGAAAATTGTTTCAGATGAAGATAGCAGTTGGCCTACCGCTCTGAACTCAGTGTTTGTTATGTATTGTGTTCAGTCTGGAAATTTATTATAAATTAGTCTGAAATAGGAGGTACAACCTTCTTGTTTCAGGGACCGTGGTCCTAAAGTTATTGAGCAGCACCTGGTCTGAGCTTTGCTGAATCTAGAGGCTGACAGCATACTCCTGGGTCCAGATAGTGACCAGTGAGGTGTCTCCAGAACACAGGGAGGCTATCGAGCAGAGGAGTCTTTTCCTGCCGCCATCACGAAAGATAAGCGTCTGTGGCCAGAGGAGCTCAACATTATGCCCCCCTCTAAAATTGACTATAATAAAACAGAGGGAAACTACAGTGTTTAAATTGATAGGAACTGTGAACTTTTCCCCATACTATTTCCAAGATAAACAAACACTTGAAGTCATGATGACAAATAACAACATAGCTTGAAAAAAAACAAAACCAGTATTACCTCATATTACTACTACACAACTGACACACATAGGATAATATTAATAAAATATGTCAATACAAGGTTCATATTGATAAATTCTGTACATATAAATTGTAATTACAATTGATTGTGATTCCTGGTTCACTTTGTAGTTGAATCAGGACATATATATTAGTGAAAGTAATTAATACATATTTATATTTGAAACTTTACCAGTGCCTCATTTAAGATAGTCTTATAGGGTGTTAAATGTGTGTGAGTGTCACAGTGTTGTCAAGTGTAGTGGAATAAATTAAATTGTTTATCTGTCTGTTGTTGTTGTGACTTACACTTCATCATATACATACCCTAGACATTTAACGTAGTCATCACAATATTCCAGAATAATTCTGACTGAGGTATAATGTGGTAGCAAGTAAGGTTATCTGTAAAACACTACACCTATTAGATACAGATACCTTCACAGCTGATCTCAGTCAGTACACTAAGTCCCCTATAAATATTTATAACATCCCACTTTACCACATATATTGGGGTCTCGCTCCCGGGATATTGAACTTTCTCCTATTATATATATTGGGAATAATAAAGAATTAAAAGGTATCCTTGGGTGGAAATAAATAAGGTTGAGCTCTCAGTGCCTGTAGTGTCCTTAGATAATTATTGAAAGATTGAATTGTTTACATTTGCATGTTAGACAATGGCCGACTTGGCAAAATTTCGATCTGCTGCTGTACAGACTGCGAAAGAGTTAGGAATGGACGGGCAAATTATGATTGCTTATGTCACTGCTGAATGTGACAAATATATTGAACGGGAAGAAAGAAGATTAGAAAAAGAGGCCGAAAGAAAGTTAGAGGCTGAAAAAGAAATTAAGAGGTTGCAGATTGAGGCTGAGGCTAAGAAATTGGAAGCAGAAAGGGAAGACAAGAGATTAGCTGCAGAAAGGGAAGACAAGCGATTGGCTGCAGAAAGGGAAGCAGAAGAGATAAGAGATTACAAAGGGAACATGAGTTACGACTAAGGGAGTTTGAGTTTCAAGGCCATGCTCCTGAAAATGGTGCCAGTCCCTTTACCTCTGATGCCACCACTAGTCAGGGAGCCTCAACCTCAGCTATGAATTTTCATTTAGATCATTTTGTTGAGAAAGACGATGATATTGAGATCTATCTAAATAGATATGAACTATTAGCTACCACGTATGGGTTAGAGAGAGAAAGGTGGAGCTTAAAGTTATCTCAAGGGCTTCGTGGGGCAGCTTATGAAGTTTTTGCCAAAATGAGCAGAGGTGATCAGGAAAATTATGACATGCTAAAGCAGGCTCTTTTGTTAAGATATGAAAAGAACGCAGAATTTTATAGGAAAAAATTTAGGAATGCTAAACTACTGTCAGGTGAAACCTATCACCAGTTCTCTGCACGAATAGAGACATACTTGGAGAAATGGACTTCTCTGGGGAAAACCCAAGATCTTAAGGAAATGATCCTTATAGAACAATTAAGAGAGTCCATGGCTCCAGACCTGAGAAAGTTTCTCATGGAACAAGGTGCAGAGAGGCTGGGTGAGTTGCTAAATGTTGCTGAAAGGTATCAAGCAGCTCAGGCAGAGGTATCAGGTAACAAAAAGAAACAGCTGGAAATTTTTAGGGCACCACAGAACTTTAATAAATTTGATCCTAGAGATCAAAACAAAGGTAAGCACCAGTTTGATAGGCCACGGTATGACAATAAAAAATAAAACCCCACAATTCGATGAAAGGAAATATGATGAAAGAAAATCTTTCAACCAAGGAAAAAGGTGGTGTAAAAATTGTAAGATGAACAATCATGACACTGACCATTGTAGAAGGAAACCTGTGTATATGGCAACCCTTCAGGTCAGGTCGACCTCAAGACAGGAGGAGGATATTATGTTGAATACCACTCCAGAAGAGATGAGGAAGGCACAGGCTGGGGATAAAACACTCAAGCCTTGTTTCAGGAAATTGTCAACTTGTCATACAACTCCAGGCAAGGGAGATTTTTACATGAAAAACAAGTTGATGTATAGGAAGGCCGGAACTAGATCCCATGGTCACGGACAGTTGGTTCTTCCAAAGAGATATAGGGCAGACTTAATAAGGAGCCTACATGTGAAACCAGATGGGGACCATGAGAAGATAGGTACCATCATTCAAAAGGTGGCTCACAATTATTATTGGCCCAAAGCAAGGTGGGACATTGAGAATTTTGTAGAAAGGTGTAGCATAGCACATGAGGGAACACCCACAAGTGGGAACATTGATCAGGACCTGGACACGCCACGGGGCAAAATTAGGCCTGATAATAAAAAGAAAAATAGATTTGATAAAGTGGACCAAATGGAATGGGAAGCCCCTTTTCACGGACAAGCTTCACTTAACTGTTTTACAATGGCCACTATGCAGAGAGTGCAAAAAGATGTCTTACCCCAGGATAAGCCGAAAATCCCTCAATCGGACTTAAACAAACTGGAGGAAGAAGATGTAGAGAGGAAATCTCTCATCAAGAATTTTAAGTGGGGAGAAAGCCCCAAGAAAAAAATTGGTAGCGGTCGTTTTGTGCATGATAATTCTGGGAAAAAAAATCATCACTATAGCGCTTCGAGTGGAAGAGACCATACCGGTGCATGGACAAATAGGTCCACAAAATTAAAGGTCCATATGTAACGCTGTTAAGAACGTGGACTGATGAAAAGGCAGAGGAAAACATTACATCCTCATACCAATATGTGAATGAGCTGACCACTCGTTTAAAAACTGGCTGGAAACTTGCCAATGAAAATTTGAAACAAGCCAGGAAGAAACATGCTGCCTATTATAACAGGAAAGCTAAAGACAGAGATTTGGCTGTGGGAGAGAAGGTACTGCTTCTTCTACCCGGTAGTCAGAATAAGTTACAAATTGGATGGCAAGGTCCATATACAGTTCTAGAGAAGGTGTCTAGAACAAATTATAAGATAGATAAGAAGGGGAAAGAAAAAATCTATCATGTGAATCTCCTGAAGAAATATTTGGAAAGAGAACATCAGGAAGAGACACACTTGTTGACCTTGTCCATTGCCATGGAGATGAAAAAGGAACCACTTTCATCATTTGAATATCCATTACACCCCTGTGAGACAGTGGCACAGGTGAAAATCAGTACACATTTAACGAAAAATCAGAAAGAGAGAGTGCAACAGGTTCTAGATAATCATACAGAGGTGTTAACAGACCGACCAGGGCATACAAACCTATTGGAATATGATATGAAACTGATGGACCCCACACCTGTCTGTATGAAACCCTATTCGATTCCTTTTGCTAAGGAGAAAGCTTTGAAGGAAGAGATAGACTATTTGTTGAAGGAAGGAATTATTTCGCACAGTGAATCTTCATATAGTTCCGGTGTTGTACTTTTAAGAAAACCCTCTGGAGAACATAGACTCTGTATAGATTACAGGAGACTGAATGCTATTACAGAAGGACAGGTGGATCCATTGCCGGATACAAATCAGTTGTTTGCCAGGCTAAATAAAGCTAAATATTTCTCAAAAGTGGATCTGAGTAAAGGATACTATCAGATTCCAGTAAAGCCTGAGGTTAGACCATACCTAGCTTTTAGTACCTCAGAAGGACACTATGAGTTTAATAGATTGCCATTTGGATTGAAGAATGCGCCTAGTGTCTCTCTAGAATGATGAGAAAATTATTGGACCCTCTGAATAATCCATGTATCACAAATTTCATGGATGATATCCTTATAGCAACAGAAACATTTGAGGAACACATTGACTCTCTGAACATGCTGTTTAATCGACTTAGGGAAGCGAATTTAACAGCCCGACCAACCAAATGTTGCGTTGGATGTAAAGAATTGGAATTCTTGGGACACACAGTTTATCAGGGAAACATGACCCCTGACCCAAAGAATTTAGAGAAACTAAAGAAAGCCCCGAGACCACAAACCAAGAAAGACGTGAGATCCTTTGTCTCATTATGTGGTTTCTACCAAAAGTATATCAAAAACTTTAATTCCATATGTGCACCGTTAACTGATTTGACACGTAAGGGAAATCCAGATCGAATTACATGGACACCACAATGTGAAATGGCTTACCAAGAATTGAAGGAAAAGCTCACAAGTAAACCTATTTTGAAATTACCTGACTTAAGTCAAGAATTCATAGTAAGGACGGATGCCAGTAATATTGGGTTAGGTGCAACTCTGCTACAGAAATCAGATGCATTGGATGGGGAATTAAGCCCAGTTGCATATGCTAGCAGAAAGTTGAATAAAGCTGAAACCAATTACTCAACTAGCGAAAAGGAATGTCTTGCAGTAATATGGGCGATAAAGAAATTCAATATTTATCTGTATGGGAAGGCATTTAAGTTGCAAACGGATCACAAACATTTGTCGTTTCTAGCGCAGGCTAGACATGAAAACTCTAGATTACTCCGTTGGTCATTATTGATGCAGCCATTTGAGTTTAGCATAGAGTATATAAGTGGAAAAACAAATCTTGGAGCGGATTTTTTAAGCCGCCATCCGTGTGATGAGAATCACCCTAAACTCCAGGAAAAATAATAAATTTCTCTATGTGTATATAGAATTATAGACTGACATATAACGTCTGTTTTAAGTGGGGAGAATTTGTCGTGTGAAATTCTAATCCACATATATAAATTAAAACGTAAATGTAAAGCCTAACAAATAAATTTAATAAAAGGAAAGAAGAATGGTAAAGAACAGTGCTGTCACAATGACTGTACTCGAAATCCCCCTTGTTTTCTCCTTCGTCTGCAAATTGTAACGTTTCACGTTGATAGTAAAAGCCTACTGCTTCAATACCCGCTTTCTACGATAAAACGCGTACTGCCTTTCTAAGAAAAACCTTGAGATACGCAAGCTGACCTATATTTAATATTCCATTCATGTCATTTTATACACTAAGTTATCATAAACGAAAGACAGATGGACTAAGGATAGAAAGAAAGGGAGGGGCTGAAAGCCGGAACGCAGGCAATACTACCACAGTCTCGCGATACACAATTAATGCCACCCCTAACACGCGTGTAAGGCCACAAGCACTAGTTTTTTTCAAATCGACAGTGATAAAAAACACTACCCATACGAGAGTTAGTTTTTAAAAACCTGAAAAACGCTTATTAGAAAACATGACATTATACTGGTTTACGTTTGAAAGCCTGACAGTACCCAGACACCCTAAAGTTTGGAAGTGAGGAGGTGGTAACAGCACGACTATCCTAGAAGAAAACGCATATTAGCCCCCTTAAATTTATATAATTGGGTTCCTTAGGACTTGCTGACAAAGAATATGTTAAGTGTTACGCAAATAGTCTAGGAATTAACAAATTATAGCCAAAAGAAATAGTGAGGGTGTCAGACAACCCCAAAATCAGAATCGCTCAGTGGCAGATTTTGACACCACCATTGTACGGGAAATAGGTCCCCATGTTAAAACCTATTTGATTGGATAGAAGTAAATGTAAGGCTAAACACGATTAGTCTGACTATAAATACTACTTCTTTGTTGCTAGGGGAAACAGTAGTAGGGTACTGTTACGTACATTTATTACCTAAGGGGGTAGTCGTCGGTCCTACCAAATGTACGCACCAGTCTTGAGATAGTTATATTATTTGTGCGTTCGATTGATTCACGCACTGACGTGCACAATGCTGTGTGAGTTGCTTTGGACGCACGTGTAACCTAGTTGAGTAGTTTGTGACGTCAGGTTTTGAAGTAGAAACATGAAACTGGCTTGTGTCCATGATTGTAATTTTATATTGTGTATCCAATGGCATGTTGAAGGAAGCCATTTATTATTGTGATTTGTATTGGTCTTCAGGTCGAAGCCAATCGCAGTTATGTCACGTAAGTTATCGCCCACTTCTTATTTTAATGCTGCATAAAAAGGCCGCTCTACTACTAATCTAGCGGGAATTTTATCATTCCTAGAATGGATCTATAGAGTCGCTTGCCTTTAAGATTTGGATCGTAGACGGAGAATTCCTACGAGTAGAAGAAGATATATTGTTTACCTTATGCACATGTTTTAAATGCCGTACATGCTTCAATGCCAAAGTCGTGGCATGGATGTAAAGAGAGGTTAGCCAACTGAAAGCCTTTAACTGATAGGATTATCGTATATGACTTTGTGTGAAATTATATGATGTACAACGCTATGTAGGATGAACGTCTGGGAATTTTAACAAATGTAATATGGAAGATTTCATCCCAGAGTATGAATACGTTACCATGATAGACGTCCTTGAAAGAAGGTCAACGGTCGTGACTGAGAAGGATATTATACGGTAACAGTTTTGTAATCCTTAGTCTATGGACAGAGGTCTTTACTAGAAGAGAATCTTCAGGAACTTTAGCAGCAATAATTAATATGTTGTCGTGTGATCTTTGCGCCTGTGACGATGTCCGTCTTGTCCACTTCGTGTCCTGGTGAATAAAATCTATGTAAAGTTACCAACGACTTGTGTGCTGCCAATACTTGACCAGTCACCCAATTCAAGATACTTGTTGGTTTTCGTTTGAAAACATTGTTGACATTTATTCCGTTATAACCATTCGCGTTTCAATTCATCACTATGAAAACGACACCAACAATAACTGGTAGGCCAGTGCGGTCTGGAAGTAATTTCAGGAACGTACCCATCCAATTGATCGTTTGAAAAGAAGAATTTTTACTTTCAAGGCGACATCATCTCAATTTGGATCCTAGCGGAATATGAATCAAAATCAACTCAAATGCTCAAGGTCTTCAATCAACCTCCACGTCAAGTTTCACAGTGACTGATTACTTGGAGATCATCTCTTCATCATTATTGCGTGCGAGCTGTAATCTAGATAAGCAGAACGAAGTATTTTATCTGTAGACGTACATCCACGGAGACGAGGCACATTGATTTTTTACCTGCACGCGAGCTAAGTATAACTTGTATCCGTTATACACTTTATTACAATTAGCTGTGCCTTAAATGTCCATATATATATATTTTCTATGTTATGTGTTATGTTTTGTGTATTCTTCGCGGGAGGTTGGGAGGTAGATCTGACGAACGAGATCCATCTCGAAGCCAATTCGGGCTCTTCGTCAGACGTTCTGTAGGACATTATTTTGCAGACTTCCCGCAGTGGAATGTTCCTACGCGTGAGCGTAGAAGGATTCTAGGTCCACTGTGTCTGGTGGTCTGTGACACCTGTCTGTTTTAGCTGTAGTGTCACGTTTAATTGTTGTTTTTTGTAGCAATTTTACTTGTACTTTGGTTTTATGATGAATTTTGTTTGTATTTCGCGTCCATCTCACCTTTCCTGTCGTTTAGTTTCTTACAAAACCTATGTTTTTTACACTGTGTTGTCAATTGTCTTGTGCATTATTTAATCGCAGTTATCATCGTAATTCTTTACGACATTTCATTTCAGTTTCTCATTTTATTTTAATTGGATTTCTGCGAACGTCTTCGTTTGTTTTGAATATCTTGTCGTGTCATTATTGTGCTATTGTCTGTCACATTACTGCTTTCACACCATTACATGTTATAAATTACATTATTAATTATTAATATTATTGCCTATTATATAAATTGATTTTACCGTTCTAGAACAGGAACGAAGAACACTAGTTGTAGTAACACTTTTAAATAGTATTATTACATAATAATATTGAAATGGCTACCTTAGACTATTTCATTAAGCAAGCAAAAGCTCTTCAGATGGCTCCTGATGAAGCTAAAGCATTTGCACTGTCAGAATATAAGAAAGCTCAAGAAATAGAAGCTGATCAGAGAAGATTGGAAACTTTACGTTTGGAAAATTTGAAATTTGAGGCAGATCAAAAACGAATTGAGGCGGAGGAGAATGAGAAAAAAATGAGATTAACCGCCGAACTGGAAGAGAAACGTGCTGAGGAAGATAAAAAGAGGAGAAGATTTGAGGCTGAGGAGAATGAGAAAAAAATGAGATTAACTGCTGAGGAAGATGAGAAAAAAATGAGATTAGCCGCTGAATTAGAAGAGAAACGATTTCTGCGAGAGGCAGAACAGAAACAAAAGGAGGCTGAAGAAAGACTTAGAAAAGAAATGGAAGAAAAAAGATTAATAGCTGAAAAGGAAAGGGAACAGAAACAAAAAGAAATGGAAGAAAAAAGATTAATAGCTGAAAAGGAAATGGAACATAAACAAAAGGAAATGGAAGAGAGAAGATTGATAGCGGAACAAAATGTAAAACGACTTCAGCTTGAGATGGAAGAGAATGAAAAAAAACGACAGCATGAACTGAAATTAGCAGAGTCAGAATATGAGAGAATTAGGTTAACTCAGGAAGCTAATTCTCAGAGAACTTTTGAAAGCCAAACTTCATCCAGACATGATAATTTTAAGGAAATTCACCTTAAATTACCAAAATTTAATCCCCCGTCTGATGACGTAATATTCTTCCTAGATAGGTTTGAGGCCACTTGTGGGTCTTATAACGTGGATAAAGCGCTATACTGTACATATTTATCCAGATTACTTACAGGAGATGCATTAGCAGTTTATCATACCACCAGCATTGGTGAGAAAAATGACTACAATGCTCTTAGAGCAGCACTTCTGCAAAAATTCCAAATGACAGAAAACGAATATCGTTTGAGATTTCACACATTACTACCTCAATTTGCCAGAAATTTTAGTGATTTTCTGTCACAGATACGACTAACATTAGAAAGATGGATCGAATTATCCAAAATTGAAAAGTCGTATGAAGGTCTCTTTGATTTACTGATGCGCGATAAGGTACTTTCGTCGGTAAATCCTACATTTCTCGCATTTTTACACACGAACGGAAACCTTTATCTATGAAAAATTTAGAAGAACATGCAAAAAATTTTTGCACTGCTCACCCAAACATGGATCTAAGTAACGCGCAGATTAAGAGTGAATTGCCTGTTGCTTTTGCAGCACAACAAAACAATTTTTCACGCAATCGTTCTTTTAGTGCTGATAGGTATGTCAATAAGGGAAATAATCATAATTTCAACAATGATAACTTTTACAAAGGGAAGCAATTTCAACAATCTGCTCCATTTAATGTTTCTTGGAACCAAACTCACAGATCGCGAGATTTTGGTAACAATTATTTTAGAAATAATCAAGGACATTATAATAAACAAAACTGGAGATCAAGGTCTCAGGGTCCGCAAAACAGACAATTTTTTTGGAAATAAACCATTTAACCAACATCATAACGATCATTCTACAAATTATCGGACTAATCCAAATTTTAACTCTAGCAGAAACGACAATTATGGCAATTTTAATGACAAAAATCACAATCGATCGCGCCGACGAGATAGATCGTCGAATAATACAGGTAGACATTCTAATGTTGCTTTTAATGATACACAGGCTAACATTGAACAGGGTAAAGTAGCTGAAACTCACAATGCTATGTCTTGTTCTCTAGATTGTTCCCAGGTGAAAGACTGTCCAGAATGCTCGACTCTTTTCCAGCCTAAGGCGATCACGACGCTGCGTTGCGGACATACCTTGCCTAGCCTGCCTGCAGTCTGTACAGCCACTGCTGCGTCAGTACACCAGGGACAGGGCTCTCTTAAGTTTCACAAGGGATTTGTCAATAATATTTCATGCTCTCTCCTATTTGACTCAGGTTGTACAACAATCGGTGTCCGGACTTCGCTGATCAACCCAAGTTGTGCCACGGGCCGGGTTGTCAAATGTGTAACATTTGGTGGCACTATTGAAACATTTCCCACTGCTATTATTGATCTTAACACACCTTTCTTTTCAGGAAAGATCCAAGCATGTCTCCTTCCGAATCCAATTTGTGATGTTATACTTGGTCGCATACATGGTATTAAAGAGTGTACACCACAGCAAATAGCTGAATGGGAAAAGCGACATATTCAAACTGCAAATGCAGTAGTGACTAAAGCGCAAGCTACTAATATGTCGCATGATACACCTATTGAACCTACAGTTCATACCACTTGTGATGATGATGCTCCTATTTCACGGGAGTTGTTTGCAACATTGCAAAAGAATGATAATTCATTAAAAAAAAATTCTTTCAGTATGTTAACAAAAAGAATACAAGCAACAAACTTGCAAAATCTAGACATGACTTTATACTTAAAAATGGGATTTTGGTTAGAGTAATACGGGAAAAGGATTTATCCTTATGTTCTCAGATTCTTGTCCCATCCTGTATGAGATCTCGTATATTACGACATGCTCATGACTCGCAATGTGCGGGCCATATGGGTTTTTCGCGTACCAAATCCAGAGTGCTTTCGGCATTCTACTGGCCAGGCGTCCATAGAGATGTTACTCTCTATTGTCGGTCCTGTTTGATATGTCAAGAAGTTAAGGTACGGGGTCCATTTCATGCGGCTCCTATTCAAGCTGCGGACATCCCGATTAGACCATTTGATAAAATGGCCATTGACATTATTGGTCCAATGCTTCCATCTGCTAGAGGGCATACACATATTCTTACGTGCATTGATATGTGCACTCGTTGGCCTGAGGCCATCCCTCTCAAGAACACTTCATCTGCCAGTGTAGCAGAGGCATTGATGTTAATCTTCTCACGCATTGGTTTTCCACGGAAAATCTTGTCGGATCATGGGGTTCAGTTCATTTCTGAATCCATGTCTCAAGTTATGAAGACATTAGGTATAGACAGATCTCTTAGTTCTATTTATCATCCGATGTCAAATGGGTTAATTGAGCGTCTCAATAGGACACTCAAGCAGTTGTTGGGTAAGATGACTCAAGACCATCCCCAAGACTGGGATCGGGTCCTACCCGCTTGTCTCTTTGCGTATCGCGAGGTACAAAATCAAGCAACGGGGTTTTCTCCGTTCCAGCTTGTTTTTGGCATGCAACCACGCGGTCCGATGTCGTTAATCCACGACTTATTGGTGGATGAGAATATTGAAGAGGAAACTCAATCCTCTTATGAGTATGTGATCTCTCGTAGAAAGAAAATCATAGATGCTTGTAGACTAGCTACTGCATCATCCGAACATGCCAAAGAAAAAGCTCGTCTATCTGCAAACAAATATAGACGTCTTCGCCAGCTCATACCTGGTGATGAAGCTTTTGTATTACTCCCTGCGCATAACAATCGTCTTTTAATTACCTGGAGAGGTCCTTTCAGGATCATCTCAAGAATATCCGATGTCGACTACATCGTTGATGTTAATGGCAAACATAAAACCTTCCACATTAACATGTTGAAGGAGTATTACTCACGTCCTGATTATCTACAATCGGTGTTCCAAGCAACTGACGATCCTACACCACCTATTCAACACTATTCTAGTTTGTCAGTCATCCAAGAAGAGGAATCTTCTTTCGATGATGTACAACTACCAATACCAGTTGTACCACTCCATTCCACTGAGAAATGGAATGATGTTACTATCTCATCTACTCTTACTGATGATCAACGTCAGCAAGTCTCTAAAATTCTACACACGTATGAGGATGTCCTCACTGACATCCCAGGTCATACGTCAGTCATCCAACATGACATTATTCTGACTGACGATACACCGATTCGAGTTCGCCCATATCCTATTCCTTTACACTTTCGTGATAAGGTTGATAAGGAATTGGATGATATGCTCCAATTGAATATAATTGAACCATCTTCATCACCATATTCTTCTTCTATGGTAATCATTAGGAAGAAAGACAACAATATACGTCTTTGCGTAGATTACAGGAAGTTAAACAAAGTTACAAAATTCGATGCGGAACCATTACCTCTTTTAGACGACTTATTAGAGAAATTATCTCATGCCACATTCTTTTCGAAATTTGACCTTTCAAAGGGTTATTGGCAAGTGCCACTCACTACGAAAGCAAAGCCATTCACCGCTTTCTCGACACCACGGGGTCTTTTTCAATGGAATTTTATGCCTTTCGGGTTAATGAATGCGCCAGCTACCTTTGTACGCATGATGCGCCGCATATTGTCTCATCGTCCCGATGTCATTACTTATATAGATGACATCTGTCTTTTTAGTGACTCTTGGGAT
Organism: Oreohelix idahoensis; assembly: GCA_024509875.1. NCBI lineage: Eukaryota > Metazoa > Mollusca > Gastropoda > Stylommatophora > Oreohelicidae > Oreohelix > Oreohelix idahoensis. The sequence goes on from JAMPIV010004186.1 coordinate 98,211, forward strand.
GAACATATTCAGGGTTTAAAATCTTTACTTTCTACCTTACAGGATTATAACTTAACAGCGAAACCTTCAAAGGCTTTTGTCGGTTTTCATGACATCTCATTTCTTGGTCACCGTATAGGTCGCGGTTTAATGTATACAGAAGACAGTAACGTCTCTAAAATTTTAAACATCTCAGCACCTAAGACAAAAAAACAAGTGAGGTCACTCTTAGGACTAATACAGTTCTATTCTAAATTCATCCCTCATTTGTCTACTATAACTGCACCTCTTTCGTCTTTACTGAAGAAGGGCACACCTAATGTAATAAAGTGGTCGCAGGACCACCAAACGGCGTTAGACTATATAAAACAAATTTTTTCAAATAAGCCTTTTTTAAAGTTGCCTAACAAAGATCTCACCTTTGTTCTTCGCAGTGATGCTTCTTCCTACGCTATTGCGGCAGTTTTGATGCAGGAATACGGAGGCACCTTATTTCCTGTTATGTACGTATCCAGAAAGCTTACAACGAGCGAGATAAATTACTCCGTTCTAGACAAAGAGCTCCTTGCTCTTGTCTGGGCAATCACAAAACTGGATCGTTATCTCCTCGGATCACACTTTGTGGTGGAGTCTGACCAGAAAGCTCTTACCGCATTGAATACAGGGAACGTTAAGTCATCAAAGTCAGCGCGTTACGCTATAGCTCTTCAACCGTTCCATTTTGAGATACGAGCTATTCCTGGAGTGCAGAATGTATTTGCAGACTGTCTTTCAAGATGCCCTAGTGAACTTGGTGAAACTAAACTACTTTTAGATGGAGAAACGTCCTCACCGAAACATGAATAACTTTGTACAGTGTCATTAATTGTACATCTGTGAAGACTATGTATAGTTTTGCAGTATTCGTATAAATATAACTTTCAGAACATACTTACATAGGGATTATAACATTATTTCTTGTGAAGTAACGTTTTGTTGGAACGGGAACAGTGATATTACAGTGACATTTTTTTTTGGTATGGAAACATTGGTAAAAAAGCGACAGATAGACATTCGTTAGTGTTATGAAACATATTACACTACATATCGTGTTCGTGAACTTATTTCGTGCATGGAACATTGGGAACATATTCTTGTTGACTCTAAATAGTTCTGAACGAATATTCACAATGACTGAAATTAGAATTACTTAGAATAAATTACTAGTTATTTATTTATGTGTAATTAAGTACTAGAATTAGATTAATTCAATTTAATCAATTTGATTGATTATGAATCACACATCTACTAACTTTATTAGTGTCTCGCAATACGTGTATTCACGTATTCCACTACATGATATTTTACTTTTAGATAACTAGTCAAACTTACTAGTGCTAGATAACAGTAGGTGCGTTGCTTCTTAAAGTGTTTAATTTTGCATTGCTTCATTTTTGCACATTGTATTTCAAAATTTTCTGTTTCACTGATTCTTTTATCATTGATTATCATCAGTGTTGCTGTTCATTTTCATTTTTGAAATCATATGTTTCAAATTTTGTTGAAAACTTAGTTGAATTTTATTATCATCTTTTTTGTTGATTTTTCATTTTCATTTTCATTTTCAACTTCTTTTTACTTCGAATATTACCACATCGTTCCAAAGTAGGTCGATGGTGGATGTGTGCTTTAATGCATACTGTCATTTAGTTATATTAATTTCAAGTCAATATTCTTTTCTTAATATGATATAACTTTATGCATTGTATATATTGTTGTAGTTTTGACTCACCTCTCTCGAGTAATTAGTTCGAAAAAAATTAATAGAATTAATTTTTTTAAGGGGAGGTAATAAGGGAGCTGTTACGTACATTTATTACCTAAGGGGGTAGTCGTCGGTCCTACCAAATGTACGCACCAGTCTTGAGATAGTTATATTATTTGTGCGTTCGATTGATTCACGCACTGACGTGCACAATGCTGTGTGAGTTGCTTTGGACGCACGTGTAACCTAGTTGAGTAGTTTGTGACGTCAGGTTTTGAAGTGGAAACATGGAACTGGCTTGTGTCCATGATTGTAATTTTATATTGTGTATCCAATGGCATGTTGAAGGAAGCCATTTATTATTGTGATTTGTATTGGTCTTCAGGTCGAAGCCAATCGCAGTTATGTCACGTAAGTTATCGCCCACTTCTTATTTTAATGCTGCATAAAAAGGCCGCTTTACTACTAATCTAGCGGGAATTTTATCATTCCTAGAATGGATCTATAGAGTCGCTTGCCTTTAAGATTTGGATCGTAGACGGAGAATTCCTACGAGTAGAAGAAGATATATTGTTTACCTTATGCACATGTTTTAAATGCCGTACATGCTTCAATGCCAAAGTCGTGGCATGGATGTAAAGAGAGGTTAGCCAACTGAAAGCCTTTAACTGATAGGATTATCGTATATGACTTTGTGTGAAATTATATGATGTACAACGCTATGTAGGATGAACGTCTGGGAATTTTAACAAATGTAATATGGAAGATTTCATCCCAGAGTATGAATACGTTACCATGATAGACGTCCTTGAAAGAAGGTCAACGGTCGTGACTGAGAAGGATATTATACGGTAACAGTTTTGTAATCCTTAGTCTATGGATACTTGTTGGTTTTCGTTTGAAAACATTGTTGACATTTATTCCGTTATAACCATTCGCGTTTCAATTCATCACTATGAAAACGACACCAACAGGTACTTTTTTTCAAACGCTTGGGTAAACATGGCTCGATTGGTTAGACCCGCCAATATAGGCAATTAGGAGCGTCAGGTCACCACCACATTTTCAAATAAACTTACTAAAGAACCAGTGCGTTGAGCGCCAGTGCATATTTTTCTAAATAAAAGCCTGGGACATCGGCAGAACGAAATTGTGCTATATTCATTGCCAGTCAACGTAACTGTGTATTATTCCATGAATTGTGGTAAGCTTGAACTATTTGATATCTTTTTAATGAAAATTGAATGTAAATTGATAATTTATGTCTGTATATATGTGTGGTTCAGTAGCGAACATGAGTTAAAGCCTATATAGTACTCCAACCTGAACAGAAGGTGTCGGAGGAAAGTAAAACTACATGGAATTGCCAAACAGTACACTGACACCTATCTTATTGACTAGAAAGAAATAATGCTGGAATTGCAGAGGCGTAGTAACCATTAGGGAGGAGTATACTGGTGAAAATTGTTTCAGATGAAGATAGCAGTTGGCCTACCGCTCTGAACTCAGTGTTTGTTATGTATTGTGTTCAGTCTGGAAATTTATTATAAATTAGTCTGAAATAGGAGGTACAACCTTCTTGTTTCAGGGACCGTGGTCCTAAAGTTATTGAGCAGCACCTGGTCTGAGCTTTGCTGAATCTAGAGGCTGACAGCATACTCCTGGGTCCAGATAGTGACCAGTGAGGTGTCTCCAGAACACAGGGAGGCTATCGAGCAGAGGAGTCTTTTCCTGCCGCCATCACGAAAGATAAGCGTCTGTGGCCAGAGGAGCTCAACATTATGCCCCCCTCTAAAATTGACTATAATAAAACAGAGGGAAACTACAGTGTTTAAATTGATAGGAACTGTGAACTTTTCCCCATACTATTTCCAAGATAAACAAACACTTGAAGTCATTATGACAAATAACAACATAGCTTGAAAAAAACAAAACCAGTATTACCTCATATTACTACTACACAACTGACGCACATAGGATAATATTAATAAAATATGTCAATACAAGGTTCATATTGATAAATTCTGTACATATAAATTGTAATTACAATTGATTGTGATTCCTGGTTCACTTTGTAGTTGAATCAGGACATATATATTAGTGAAAGTAATTAATACATATTTATATTTGAAACTTTACCAGTGCCTCATTTAAGATAGTCTTATAGGGTGTTAAATGTGTGTGAGTGTCACAGTGTTGTCAAGTGTAGTGGAATAAATTAAATTGTTTATCTGTCTGTTGTTGTTGTGACTTACACTTCATCATATACATACCCTAGACATTTAACGTAGTCATCACAATATTCCAGAATAATTCTGACTGAGGTATAATGTGGTAGCAAGTAAGGTTATCTGTAAAACACTACACCTATTAGATACAGATACCTTCACAGCTGATCTCAGTCAGTACACTAAGTCCCCTATAAATATTTATAACATCCCACTTTACCACAATGCCCTGTCCTGAGTCGAAAAATAGTTATCTGTCCCTGCCGGTCGAGACTGTGATAGTCGTCTTTGGGTTGGTTCTGTTCTCTTCTGATAGTCTGGATAGCTCTCTTTTTCTCAAAGTATGTGACTTCATTATCTTCTTGTTCACATTCTCCTCCCTTTTTTGCAAGTTTATCTGCCTTTTCATTTCCGGGTACACCACAATGAGATGGTACCCACTGAAGTATGGTTCTCTTTTTGGCAGCTACCTTGTTTAGTTCATTTCTCAGATGCGGGAGTTTACCACCCTTGAGAGCTTGCAGGACAGACAGTGCATCTGTGAGGATGACTACCTGGTGGCAGTCAGAGTTGGTGTTATAAATCATATTTGCAGCTTGCTCTAGAGCTTGAACCTCAGCTGTATAGTTGGAACAGAATTTACCAGTGGGAATGTGCCTAGTCTCATAGTGGTTGTCAGGATATGAGATAAAGATACCGGCACCTCCATTCCTAACAGCATTAGTTGCTGATCCATCTGTATAGGCATGTATCCATGATTGATCGGGATAGCTTTCTTGGATCATACTCAATGTAGCAGTTCGTTTTTGCAGATCATTATACTCACATCCACTTGTGAGACCACTGACTGATGTATTAATTTGGAGGGCACTGCTGGCCTGCTCCCATGGTACAGGGTATAGGGTGGGCTTCAGTGGTGTTGTCTTCATGGATAGGTCTTCTTGATGCTGTCTTATAAGTCTTTTTTCCCGATGCACAAAGCTGCTACGCTTTAGACGTCCCAATGCCAGATCATCTAGTCTTGCCTTCATTGGGTGCATTGGCATACTGTTGTACTTTTCCATCTGGATCATGGTTTTTGTGTCTCTTGTATGGGACAGTGTCTGTAATCCAGCAACCTTCTGCATCTCTGTTATTGGTGTAGTTTTCATGGCTCCTGTAATGAGCCTGAGAGCTTGATTTTGCACCTTGTCCAAAGACTGCAGATGTGAGTTAGCAGCTGATGACCATGCTGCTGAGCTAACCTCTAAGTGTGGTCTTATTACTCCATTATAAATCTTCTTTAGATTTCGTTCATTTGCTCCCCAGTTGGTACCTGCTAATTTTCTGAGTATGCCTAGTCGTCTTCGGGCCTTCCCTTCTGCATTTTCAATATGCTTATTCCATGTAAGCCTTTGGTCAAATGTCACCCCAAGATAGGTGGGGTAGCTTTCTTCCTTGATCACGGTTGTCCCTAGGTGTATGTTAGCTGATTTGTCCTTGGGGGCGAGGGAGAACAGTGTTGTGGAGGTTTTGTCTGTGTTTATTGTGATAAGCCATTTCTCTGCCCATGACACTAGCATGTCTGCTGCCCGCTGCATTCTATAATTTGCTGTGGTGACATTTTCATCAGCGCACCAGAGTACTAGGTCATCTGCATATAAGGCAGCTTTCACTCCTGCAGGGAGATCTTTCACCAGGTCATTGATGTAAACAAGGAAGAGTGTTGGGGAAATTACTCCTCCTTGAGGTACCCCCTGATGGAGCAACACTTTTCTGCTCTGCAGACCGTCAAGAGTGACTCTAGTTCTCCTGTTATGCAAGTATGACTGGATCCATTTCATCATGTTGCCTTGGATTCCACTTCTCCTAAGTTTTGCAATGAGGCCATCTTTCCACACCTTGTCAAAGGCCTGCTTGAAGTCGACCCAGATCGTTAGGACCTTTTTCTTCTCCTGGAAGGCGTCTTCTATTGCTTGAGACAAGTAAGTAACTTGGTCTTCTATACTGTAGCATTCTCTAAATCCAGCTTGTTCCGGCACCAGGATCTGCTCAGACTCTAAATACCATTTCAATCTGTGGTTGACTATTCGCTCCATAGTCTTCCCAACACAGCTTGTGAGACTGATTGGCCGGTAACTTGCAGCCTCGGTCTTACATTTCCCTTTCTTTAGTATGGGTATTGTGATGGCTTCTCTCCATACTTGGGGTACCTTTCCTTTCAACCAGCTGTGGTTGAATATCTCAAGCAGTTTTGTCTTTGCTGCTGAGCTCAGATTTACTAGCATTTCGTTGCTGATTTTGTCTGGGCCGGGTGACTTTTGAAACTTAAGCTTGGAAATAGCCTTCTGTAGTTCTCCTAGTGTGATGGGTTCCCTCATTGGGGCAGGAGTATCTGTCTGTCCCATGGTTGCCAGTATTTCTTTTCTTATCTCTCTCTGGTGGTCTATGTTAATGGGTAAGTTGCTTTCTGAACTGTATCTTCTAGCAAACAAGTCTGCAGCTTGTTTTCCTCTGAAAAGTTTGCCACCTTCATCCAATGTGATAGTCTGCCTTGGTGAGGAACGCTCTTCATTTAGAGACTTGACTAATCTCCAAAGTTTCCTGCCGTCTTTCTCAAGGTTCAGCGATGCCGTTTTAGTTCTCCAGCTTTTCCGTTTTTCTTCTAGCTTTGTTCTCTGAAACTCTGCTACAGCCTTTTTCCATTTGTTGTGAGTTTCAAGTGAAGGCTGAGACTCTGCGTCCTTTCTAGCCCTGTCCATAGCTTCCTGAAGTTCTTGGAGTGTGCTGGACCAGTATGGTATGTAGTTACGCCGGCATCCTTTGGGAATGGTTTCTTTTGCAGCTTGTAGTATGCATCTGTTGAAGTCTTTTACCACTTCATTAATGTCTCTGTTCTGTACCTTGAGGGTAGACAGCAGCGTGTTCACCTGATGCCTGAATAAACCCCAGTTGGCTTTTTTGTAGTTCCATCTTGTAATGGCTGGGCCTGTACTGAGAGTTGCACTCTGGACAGTAAGAAAGATTGGGCGATGGTAGCTTCCCCCTAGTTGGTCTCCTACTTCTCTACTAATAGATCCAGCTATATCTGGTGTGGAGAAGGCAAGATCTGGTGTTGAAGTTGTGTGCCATCCTCTGGAGTAGAAGGTAGGAGTATCTGTGGCATTATTGACTAGGATTAGGGAGTGATCATCTTGCCAAGTTTCAACCTCTTCACCTCTGTGATCCAGATGGTTATAGCCCCAGCTCTGGGAGTGGCTATTAAAGTCTCCAACTGCTATAAAGTTGGTGGCTGGTACCTGTATAGTGCTGAGACTCAAGGGTTTGTTGTTCGGACAGTAATAGTTCAGGAGTTCTATTTCCATCTTGTCTACCTTTAGCTGCAACAGCTGATATTCTGCTCCATCCATGAAGGTTTTCCTTTCGTGTGCAGGAATGTTATTCCTTACAAGAGTAAGTACTCCTCCTTTTCGTCTATCTTTTCTGTCGGATCTGAAGCATTGATATCCCCTTATTTTAAAGGTTTGATCTGCTTTCAAGTGAGTCTCTTGGATACAGCAAACACTGACTTGCTTCTCATACAAGATGTTTTCCAGCTCTGTCTTTTTTTGCTGAATCCAGCCTGCTTGCTGTTCACTCCCTTTGCATTCCAGTGCATCATGACAAGTGGCACTCTGGGTTTCTCTTTTTCTGTTTTGTTTTGGTCAGTAGTTCTCCTCCGCCGTCTGCTGACTCCACAAGACGGTCTAGAGGGTCCTCCAGTAGCTGAGTGTGGGCTCTGTCGAGGCTCAGAGCCCGGCACTGCACCTGCCTGGTGGAGCTCCACAGGGCGAGCACCAGTACGAGATTTATTTGACGGTGTACTCTCCATAGAAAAAAAAAAGCGAGTTGCGTGATACTGTGGTTTCCGGTGCGCCTTCTGGCCCAGTATCTACGACTTTAGCACCTGTTCAACGGGAGAGTGGGCTCATCCCTAATCTGTTTAAGTTCCCAGTAGTAGACTATTCGCAAGCAGCCTGGGGGTGTCACTGCTCTGCATGGACCTTGTTTACCGAGGCGGCGTCCGAGCTCGTATGGTAAAAATATGGTTGCGTTATCTTCAAAATAGCCCTGTCTTTCCCGTGGCTTTTCTGCCATCCTGCAACTTTGAGTTAGGGAGTTCTGAGCTCCAGTATCTTTCCCAGGCATTTTATCCTGGCCTGGCACGCATACAGAAGACCCCACTTCTGGTTCTAAGTTAGCAGTTGGGGATAGGTGGGGTAGCACACTGTGCATTCCCCGTCATCCAGGGGGGCTCTCCAACTATGCAGAGCTTGCACAATGCTGTGCTCTGGTTCTGGGCTCTCCCAAGGAATCCTCACGTCCTGCACAGAGCCACCTCCAGATACCCACCACCTGCCAACCCTCCATTGTAGAAATCTCCTGCATGCGGCCATCCAGTCAAGAGCCGGTATTAAGTCTGGTGCCCAGGTGATCCCCCCAAGCTCAGTGTGCAATGCTTGGTTCTCATCATGCTGCAACACAGGGGGGATTGTGATGCTCAGCCATCTCTCTCAACTCTGCACTGATAAGTGACATCGGGGACTTAACTGTGCCTCAGTACTGGGAGGCCCCGTTTCCGGGTACACCACACACAGCCAATTGAGGCAACGGTCGTCGTGGGCGTGTCTTCAGTGGGGAAGTTGTGGAGTCTTCCTGTCCATGTTCTTGCACATCCTAACACTGCCCGCAAGACATCGGAGGTTTGGAGAGTGGCCTTCTCTGACACGTTTGTTGAAACTCATATTTGATATCTGTATGCTCTTCACACTTATGTTTTTCTACACTATAAATGTCTGTCTACGTATATTTTTGTCAAAGTAAACACGAAAAAAGTTTTTTTTCACTATAGCTTTTTTTTTTTTTAAATTAATGAAGACAAAATATCCCGTTCAACCTCTGATTGGTTATAATTAGGATATATATTGTTTTAAATTCCAAATAATATGAACAACTGCCGATATGAGAAAGTAGCATCACATTTGTCAAATCATTGTAAATAAGGACAATCACAATTGTGCTTATACGTTAAATAAATAATAAATAAATTTAAAAAAAACAAAATCAAGAAGAAACTCTGAACAAGAATAATATTAAAGTGGAGGGGTGTAAAGGCCCGGTGGTTCCAATTATATAACTGACTTTAACGGATATTTAATTGACTTTCATCTGTTAAAAGTCATATGCATTGTAAGAACAGCATCAGACCTTCACATTCCCAGCCACTATATATTAACATTTGTTCGTGTTAAATATTGTTTGACTGTATTATGCAGTTCCCTAGGTCTGTCTATTCTTAACACCTATATTTATAGGTAAGTTGGATGCTTGCAAATAATCTAATATTGGTATTCTCATTTGTTCATACCTCTTACATTTTAACAAGAAATGTTCTATATTATTGTCTTGAAGACATCCTGCACAGTAAGGTTCTTCTATTCTGAAATAGCCTTTTCCCAGCTGTAGCCTGAGAAGTTTCTTATTACTGGGAATTTTCAATTCCCTAGATATCTGACATTTTCTTGTTGGAGCCTTGAACATCTTATATGCATGTCTTCCTTTCAGATTTTATCCCACTCTGCTTTCCATTCATCTTTTATTAAATCTTTAATTAAGCTCTTAATCTCTGATTTACTCGTCCCTACATTTATTAGAATTTTTATCAGATCTACCTTTCTTGGCTTCTTTATCTGCCTTTTCATTTCCTTCTATGCCAACATGTGAAGGTATCCAAGCAATTAAGACTGAACATCCTCTGGAATATAAGTATGTAGTAGCCAGAAATATCTCCTCTGCTATATCAGGTCTACTACATTCTCGTAAGTTTCTAAGTGCTTTAATTGTTGAAAGAGAGTCAGTTAAAACTCTTAATTTTTCAGCTGAACCCAATAGACAAATAAACGCTTTACATTGCGGTATCCAAAATTAAAAGTGATCTGCCCACAAAATTTACTTTAAGGTAGTAGTATACCTTGATAGGGTAAAAATAAAATTTTCCTTTCAGAATCAAACAACCAAGGGTATAGTGTTAGTATGGACTTAAAATGTTTGTCCACATAAAGACCTCATTAATTATGCAAATTAGCTATCCAATATGGCTGCCGTAGTGAATAAATTATACACCTTTTTTAAAACATCATAACTATGTTATTTGTAAAAGGATCTGACTGAAACTTGGCAAATTGAATCATTATATATAGCGTGAGCTCATGAACTAAAATGACAGAGATTGACGAAAAGGTTAATTTTTAATGAATTTTCAAAATTTATATTTCTGGAATGTTTTATATTTGTGCCTCATTATATATGCATGATGGTCATAAAACTAAAACTTTGAATTCAATTGTATCCATTTTAGGTCAGAATCTGTAAGATTATATGACAACCAACTGTGTTAATTTTCATGTCAATTGAATGTACAGATCCAGAGATATCTTGTTTCAAAGATCACCAATTATGCTAAAAAGACAATTCCGAGAAAACAAAGAAAAACAGAAAAAGAACTCACAAAATGAAGTTTAATGAGCTCCTGTTGAATAAAAGTCTCCTTCTACTGCAGCTGCAGTGTCTATGAATCCCATTTTCAGTGCTCTCGGGGTCTTTCCATTGCAATGTCCTTACTTGCTGAATAGATCCTGTGCAGCGTTCTCCTGTATGCTTTCTTTGCCATGGGTTGACTTGTGTTCATGAATATCGAAAAATTATGCAATACACTGTGGCCTTTCTCAATAGAACGCACAAATGCCACCATTCGCACATTTACTTCTTTGTTTGTGAGTAGCTGACGATGAAACATCAGAAGTATTGAAATTGGCATTCCATTCGCCACAGTTTGTGCACTTGATACTGATTTCATGACAAAAGCCATTCCGAGTCTCTTCGACGATCTCACAGGTCAGTGAGTACTGATAACATTTGTCACATCTAAAGTTAGCGCATAAAAACCCAAACAGTAGTTTTACATCCATAAGGATAAACCCATTTCCTCTGTTGTCATTTTTAGCTTGTCCTTCACTTTCTTGGACCTTTATGACCTTTATTTTCTTTGCTGAGGAGTACAATGGCTTTATAGCGTCACTATTGACAATAGGTGTCTCATTTTCAGGCAACAGTTTGTTGGTGTACACGCCTCCCAGTCTTTGTCTTATTTCCCATTGTGAACAAAAGAAGCTCTGCTAACTACTATAATACAGAATCAGTATAAAACTCACCCGTGTGTTACCGGGGCCCGAAAGGGGAGCAAAGAATAGTAACACTGCACCCTACCACGCATGTCGTAAAAGGCGACTAAGGAGGGTATGGGCATGGGGCTGTTTACCCCATCCCGTAAAAACTTCGCTGATCACCTACTTGCCAACCAATCTGATTACGGAAACAATGATAGATTGTTTGGTCTGTTTTTGTTCCACAAAGACGCCACTAGGCGTGGTGGAAACAGCGATAGATTGATCAATTTGTTGTTGCCCTAAGACGCCACTAGGCGTACTGGCCACATACTGCTTTGCCGGTTGATGGCTAAGGATGGAAGAAGAAGAAGAAGAAGAAGAAGTATAAAACTAGCAATAAATAGAGTTGATGTTGGTGAAAATGCACAATGCATGTAACAAATGTTGAAATTTACGATCAAAGCTTTCTAGACACACACTTTTGAAAAATTTATAAGAAATCATTGAGTGATTCCCCGTGGAAAAATTATAAATATCTTTTTCCTGTTGCCTCAGTATAATTATAATTTCGCAGTTTTACAATTACGCACCTTCATGTTGGGTCATTATTCCCATGGTAACCAACTATAAACATTGGTTGCTATGCAAACCACTCAAGGGGGTATGTGTAGAAAAACACTGATTCCTATCAAACCAGAGTATCTCTAAGCTTCTATGAATTATTTTTAGTTCAAGAACATGTTGACGATGATTTAAAGCATGAAAATGAAAATTGTTGGATTTTTATTTTTTTTAATTTTTCTGGGTATACTTCTACCTTAAACTTATTCTGACCGGAATGACCACTGTTTGACTACATTGGACTCTAAACAGTGCTACCCACTGTGCCCAGCAAAAAAAAAAAAAAAAATATATATATATATATATATATAATAATAATACGGCGTATCAAATTTTAAGCAGCTTTTAATGGTCACTCAGAGACCGCATGTGAAGGGTCAGTTGTCAGGTAATAACTTTTGGAAGAAGGAATTAAGAAATGTTTAGTATAGAGCAACGATAGTGACACCTGTTAGACAGAAACTGAGTCAGGTAAGAACTCTGAACCTTTGAAAGTAGGGAGGACATTGTTTGTTTAAATGGGAAAGAGAAACGGGACGTTCAAGACATGAGCATAGGAAATTAAATGGATTTGTATCAAGGGGACGGTCCCTTCTGACCAATATCTTTCGGGGCCCCTTTGATGCCCGGGGCCCCCTGGACGTGCCCGGCCCAACAGGGTGGTAGTTACGCCACTGGATAGATTTTCATCTTATTTTAATCAGGTTTTGCAATATTCGCTCTGTATGTTTATTGCCACCAACGGGCTGATCACCCGTTTGCCAGTCACTTCGATTACGGAAACAACAGCAAATGGATTGATTTGCCATTGCCCTAAAGACGCCAATAGGCGTGATGGGAAACAATGGCAAAGAAAACCTATCTGCTGTTGCCCTAAGACGCCACTAGGCGTAATGGCCACTGACTGCTTTGACGGTCGGTGGCTAAGGACGGAAGAAGAAGAAGAAGAATGTTTATTGCCACCTGTTACGAAAATATACGCTTTGAATGTTAAGACGGTATTAAGTTTAATCAATTAAAACTTCGTCGGCTGTTGCAAATTGCAAATACTTTTAACTTTGATACTGAATTTAATATTAATTAATCACATTATATATCTGCTATATAAACCTACTCTGCCAAAATTAAAGTGTATACTCGCAGATGAACAGAAACGAAATTCACATGTTTTGTCAGTGGTCGGCAAGATTCAGAATGTCTCGTGTGCAGATGTGGCACATTAGTGCCAGCTGCAAATAATGGTTCAGCTGGTTTTTAACATCCCCCCCCATATAAAAATAAAATAAAAGCCACATACAGCTTTAAAAACCAAAAAAGCTACAAGAAAGCACTTGCGTCTTAGAGTTTTCAATCAAAATTTACTAAAGAAATAAGCGCGGAACAGAATGCAATTGCTGTCACAGAAGGCCCTTTTGCTTTTGACACTGTAAAACATCACAATAGTTTCAAATCGGTGAGTTGTACTTCAAAACTCTTTCAATGATTTAGAAATCGGCAACAAATATGCATGCGCCAGAACCAAAACTACCACTTTGTCATTTTTGTGACTACAAAGCGCTCGAATGATACACTTTGTGAAAGACTGGAAGAAAACAGCGTTGTTCAGTATGAGGTTCCCACTGATGTGAACAAACACAGCTTGGCCTAAATGTTTAAAATAATCATTCAGTATTTGAATGGGGAAAGTTGGTAGTTTACCATTCAAATTAATTAATGTGCAGAATACACTAAATAAGGCAGCAGATACAATGCAAAAATATCTACAAGAAACGCTTATAAAATATGACTTCCTCATAGAAATGTGTAGCATTTACTTGGGATAATTATAACAAAATGTTATGTGGAACTGGGCATAATGCAGAGGGTAACAATGTGTTTTTATGTGCATTTAAAAAGTTATCCAGCTTTGTTAAAGACGATTTTTTTATCATCTTAATATACCTTTACTTACTTACTTAGTCGTTCCCCTTCTACCGTGAGGTGTAGAGGTTTGGAAGAGAGAGCGCCAGACTATCCTATCGGCTGTCTTCCTCCTGGCCTGGTTCCATTCTAGTCCTCGATCCTTCAAAGATTGTTTAATGTTGTCCTCCCAGCGGACTCTGGGTCGTCCTCGGGGTCTGGATCCTTGGCTCTTTGTTTCCCATGCTTGTCGTGGTATCCGATCTTCTCCCATTCTGCAGACATGGCCAAACCATCTTAATTGGGACTGTTCTACTTGGGTCTGCAGGGGGTAGGATTTAAGGCCTTGACGTATCGTCTGGTTGCGTACCATGTCTCTTCTTGTTACTTCAACCACCTTCCTCAGATACCTCATTTCTGAGGTTTGGATCTGGCTTTTATGGGTTGTAGTCATTGCCCATGACTCGCATCCGTATGTCAAGACTGGGACATAGGTGGAGCGGTATACAGCCATCTTCGTTTTCTTACCAACCTCTCTCTTGCTGAGGAATCCTCGATTTATGGCCTGAAAAAGTCTCCCAGCTGCTGCTTTTCGAGTGGCCAACTCTTCTTTGATGCCTCCCTTTCGGTCTATAATAGCTCCGAGGTATTTAAAGTGGTCGACCTGCTCCAGGACCTGTTCTCCCAGCTTAATCTGATGTTTTCTTTCTTCTCGTGATATCACCATGGATTTTGTTTTAGAGCTGCTTATGACCATCCCTCTCTTCTCCAGCTCTTCCTTCCAGACTTGCAGGTTGGATTGGAGATGTGCCTCTGATTTAGCAATCAGGGCAACATCATCAGCAAATGCCAGCTTTGAAATATAGACCTGTCTCATCTTCCAGTACCCCACTGAATACTTTCTTGTTCTCTCCTTACATGCCTTGATGACATCGTCCATAAGGAGTATGAAGAGGTAAGGTGATAGGATATCACCTTGTCTTACACCAGTGGTGGTCTTGAACTCTTCCGACTTATGGTTTGCTGTCCTCACATAATTTCTGCAAGACTTGTAGAAGCTCTGTATAGCATGAATCAGAGGTGCTGGAATATTCTTCCTTGCCAAACAGTCCCAAAGTTTGCTCCAGGGGACCCTGTCAAACGCCTTTTCCAGATCTATGAAACAAAGATGCATCTCACTCTTATACTCAAGGGCCTTTTCACTCAGCTGTCTGAGTGTGAAGATTAGGTCTTGAGTACTTCGGTTTGCTCGGAATCCGCACTGGACCTCATCCAATTGTGGCTCAGCTAGGCGTCGGAGTCTCTGCTCTAGGATTCTAGAGTAGATTTTACCAGGGACACTGAGAAGGGATATGCCTCTATGGTTTCCACACTGTCGATTGTCACCCTTTTTGAAAATTGGTGTTATGATGGCAATCTCCCAATCCTTTGGTATGGTCTTGTTGTGCCACGCTGCCTGTAAAACCCTTAAGAGTAATAGGTCGCCTGATGCTCCCATTTCTGGTGTTATACCATCATGCCCTGCTGCTTTGCCCATCTTGATTTTCTCCAGTGCTGCCTTCAGTTCTTCCATCTTTATGTCATCTTCACCATCATTGGTTTTCTCTTCTGTGCTAGTGTTTATCATTTCTGATGCTTCACCATGCTCACCATCCAGGAGTTCTGAGAAATATTCTTTCCATCTTCCCATTACTTCCTTCGGGGCAGTAAGCAATTTGCCTTGCTTGTCCTTTATAAATTTGAGAGGGCATTGTTTTTCCTTCCTCATGTTCTTTAGGGTCTTATAGAACAATTTCTGGTTTTCTTGTGCATCTTTTTCTAGCTTTTCTCCAAATTCTTCCCAGGACTTCTGTTTTGCTGCTAGCACTTTGTTCTTTGCTTCTGTTCTGAGTGTCACATATTCTCTATATTTTTTCATTTGTCCTGTTGTGTTTTTAGCTCCTAAGTATTGTTTCCATGCCATTTTCTTCTCTCTTATTTTCTCTTTGACTTCCTCTGTCCACCAAGGTGTCCTCTTTCTCTTGTTCCCAAGTCGGACTTCACCGCATGCTTCTTAATATACCAATAAACACAAAATCAAGTTGATTTGATCAACTTATTGCTTGATGTGTAAAAAATAAATTTCTCTGTCATTTACTAATTAAAAATAAATATGTCCTACTTTTTGTCCTCCTTTTTCATTTTAATGTCCTCCTTTTTATGGCAAAAAAATTGTAAATTGTCCTCCATTTTGCATTGAAAGATATGGTAACCCTACACTATAACTGTTCAAAGCAAAAGTTGTGCCCCATACAATGAAAAGTACATGTATTATACAATAGAATTGTCATTGAAAATAAGAGTTCTTTATTGTTAAACAGAGCCGATGTACTGTCATTGGCTGTTAGTAAATAAAGGTAGTTGGGAAGCATAGTGGAACAAGATCCACCATTTTGCCCGAACGCTATTAAACCGGACCTGTTACCGTACCGCTTCAACACATTGTAAAATTAATCAATCAATCAATACCCTTTAGCTCCCCAAGCAACATAGGCCTTTAACAAACACATGCCAAGTTCTCCTGTCACGTGCATCAGCTCAAGATCTTTCCAAGTTTTCCTTTTAATGTTCAATTCTGTCTCCAGTTCTCTTTTACTTATGAATTTTGCTCTACCTATGCCTTTCTTTCCCTGGGGATTCCAGAACAAGGATGTCTTGTAATACTAATTTTTTGGGGTGCAAAATTGGCTCAGCGTCAATTCACGATGTTCTGTCACAGCAAGGCGATGGCGCCGTCTGGTTGGTCCTAGGTTCGATTCCCGGTAAGCCTATCACTTATATTTTCTTTTCTGTTGTCTAGTGCCACCCTTTATGTCCAACGAGTACCTGTTAATTACCTTTATTTATTTACTATCTACAGAACTCAGGTTTCCTTCATTATTTATTTAAGAGTTCACCCATCCGTAACTTCAACCTACCCGTCTATTCTTTGTTATTCGTCTTCCAGTACACATTACTGGACACAAGTATTTCGGCCTTTATTTGGTCTATACTTGCTGATAGGAAAGTTATATTAGTGATTGCGTCTTTAAAACTGTCTGGGTCATCCACGGGTCCTATACCATAGTTGTGTGAGTGTCACGAGAATGACCTCAGCCAATAATGCGCTTTTTTGGGGTGCAAAATTGGCTCAGCGTCAATTCACGATGTACTGTCACAGCAAGGCGTTGGCACCGTCTGGTTGGTCCTTGGTTCGATTCCCGGTAAGCCTATCACTTATATTTTCTTTTCTGTTGTCTAGTGCCCCCCTTTATGTCCAACGAGTACCTGTTAATTATCTTTATTTATTTACTATCCACAGGACTCAGGTTTCCTTCATTATTTATTCTTGTAATGCTATCAACAGGTTTCCTTAATGTATGTCATATCCATCACTAGCATCTTCTTCTCAGCTCTTGTTCCACTGGCACTTGTCTGGTTCTTGTCATCAGTTCTACATTGCTGACTTTGTTATACAATTTCAATCCTTCTAATCTACACAAACACCCATTTATGAAAGTCTGTAACTTTTTAGTTGTTGTTTTTTGTTTTTCTCCATGTTTCAGAGCCATGCAATAGGACTGACTAGACAATTTAGTTGAAGATTCTTATTTTTGTGTTGGACTTGATTTCTCTTGATCTCCAGAAGTTTCCCAAAGCTATGAAAGGTCCTCTTGCTTTTTGTATTCTTATTTTGATATCCCTATCTGTCCCTACCAACTGTTTATATATTTTGTACTCTCTAATTAAAATCTGATCAAGAACCCTGTGAAATACAGCTTTAGAATCACTGTAGTTTTGTGTGTGTGTGGCAAATGATACATTTCACGGGTCTGTCTCAACATCTGATGTGAAACCGATCCATATGCATTAGTTAAATCCAACCAGACTACACAATGATCTGTTTTATCATATTTTGCTCTTTGTAATGCTTCCCATATCACTGTGACACCCTCTAGACACCTGGGTAGATTAGAGTGTGATGCTTCCGTGATTCTAACCCATCACCTTTGCCTGAGAGACCAGTGCTGTAACCACTCAGTCAACTGGACGCTCAGCCAGACATATACCAACCTAAAATATGTCACAGCACATAAATCCAAATCAAAGTAATGGAAAAGAGAAAACAGTACATTGGAATAAAAACCCAACTCCTTAGTGGACAAACAAATGCATAGAAAAAAGTAAATTAAGAAAACAAGCACTAAAGAATATATAAGAAATAGGACTGAAGAACTATGAACAGTATCAGAAATGAAAGAAATAAAACATTACAAAAAAGGAAGCTAATTGGAAAACATTTTGCCAAACACTTTTCCAAGCATACATTCCATTACAGATGTGTGAAACGAATTAAAACACTTACTGGAAAATCAAAACGAACAGTAATGCATACAATAAAAATACCAGAAAGGTAGAATAAGTCAAATAAAAAGCGGATACCCTAGCTAGATACTTCTGTAATGTAAGTGTTAGGAAAAACCTGGGACAGAAAGAAATAGATATTAGGTAAAGCCACAACAAACGACAGAGAAATTGCAGTCTGGAAGAGCCAACAGAAGAAAAACATCTGATGCAATATGCTATAAAGAATAAAAAATACTAGGTACCCAAAAAATCATATCCAAGACAAACACCAGTTTTCCAGTGCATGGATAAAAAAACCAAACCAAAGTAGACATAAAGTGAGTCCTTTTGCTATCACGGAGTAGGTTATCTTTCCTTCCCCACCGCGTCATGAAATTGGCCTGAAATGACTGATGCTATTGAAATTTTGTTCTGTGATATGTATCCCATTCACCTTTTCCAGTTTTTGCTTACGTGCTTATTTTTCCATGCATTTTTGGTAGTTAAAATTTCTTGAGCACATCAGAACATCTCTTAAATTGAGCTAATTTGCATCACCTTTAGTAAAACAGTGCTTGTCATTTCTTACAATGCTGGGGCGTTAGTGTTGAATTCAATTCTTGATTTACTGGGCCATACTAAGTCCTGTCATGTTGTTGAGAGGTTTGTCTGTGTGATCATTTGTATAAGTTTCTCTAAGAGGTTCATCATTGACTCTCATTCTTTTCTTTCTGATAAAGCCTTTATTTATGCCGCTTTATATATTTTAAATTCTTACTTCTATATTCATCCATCCAACTTTCTTTCTTGTTCCTCACTACCTTAGTTCTTGTTCATAATTATAATTGTCTCTGTACTGCATCCTCCTCAACTTATCATCTACAATCAGCATTATACTTATATCACCATCATTTCCTCATTTGTTGTCAGCATTATTCCTACATCATATTGTTTTCTTCTTTCATCCCCTGGTGCATACCTACATGTGTGAGTGTATATTCATGAATTAAACATAATTTTTAAAATAGCATATTATAAAAGATGTATTTATTTATAGGGAAGATGAAGAAGGTTTTGCAACGAAGTATCCCCACGGCCACGCTTGCCCTTATAAGGAAGAGATTCATGCCATCATAACTGACCTAGGGCATTAAATTATCGGAGCTATTTATGGCTACAATGGGGCAGCTAAACATTAAGCATGTGAAGTACCCGACCTAGTAAATGTGAAGGGATTTACAGATAACAACTAAGACAGAGAAAAATGACAAGAGGCAAAACCAACAAACATAGGTATATTCTTCAAAGTGTAGTTTTTAATTCAAAAAGAATTTTGTTCACAACTGTTAAAACATGTATAGAGATCATATTATCACATTATCCTTTAAAGATAAAACAAAACTGATGCATGGGACACTGCAAAAGTCAAAGGTCAAAAAATAAAATTGAGCATATATATTTTACCATGTACATATGAAACTCAATTGTATAAATGTAGAAACAAATACAGCACATTATGTGAACTTATAACAGCAAAAAAGAATTTTCAGAAAGAAAAAAAAAGTTAAATTTAAAGCTTTGGAATAACACTGTGTATTTTGTTTACCAAGAATGGCAATTTTTTGCAGAACATTTGATAGGTTTCATCTGTAATAATTAAATAATCAAATTAGTAATTAATTCAGGAGATTTAATAGATGTTAAATATCAGTGGAAGTAATAATTTCAACAGAAACTGGCACTGCAAGATTTCTCACTGCTGCACAGTTTTGTGTTGCAATCGTCTTCATGCAAAGTTAGTCCTTACCTACTTTTGTAATACTTATTGTTACTTACTTTTAGAGCACTTTAAAAAATCATCATCATCACCCTTCCGCTCCCTAAGGAGCATAGGCCTTCAACAAACTAATGCCAAGTCTTCCTGTCCTGTGCCATTACCTCAAGGTTTTTCCATGTCTTCTTTATCCATTTCATGCCTGCCTTCAGTTCTCTTCTTTACGTGTTATTTGGTCCGCCTCTAGCATTTTTACCATTGGAGATTCTAGAACAAGGACTGCCTCAGTGTGTGTCCTATCTATAGCCAATGTCTTCTTATCTTTTGTTCCTCTGGCACTTATCTGGGTCTTGCCATAGTTAATTTTATTATGATCCTAACCATAGTTAATTTTATTATGATCCTAACCATAGTTAATTTTATTATGATCCTAACCATAGTTAATTTTATTATGATCCTAACAGCAGATTTAATTAAAAAAATGGTTTACATAAGAGAAAAGTGAAAGCACGTGGGACACATGAGTTATTTCATAATGTGAATAAATTATTAACGTTCTTTTTTACATCACAGTATGATCACCAGGGGCTAATATCAATTTAATGTATGTGAACATGAAACCAGGTAATACAGTATTACACAACATTACTTCTTAATTATTATATAATATATATCCTTTAGTTACATCACATGGTGTATATATATATATATATATATATATATATATATATATATATATATATATATATATATATATATATATATATATATATATATATATATATATATATATATATATATATATATATATATAATATATATATATAATATATATATACAATATATATACAAGTATATATATATATATATGGCACAAAATTCACTTCTTGGTGTTAAAAATTTACGATATGTAACATTTCATACAGAAATAAGTTAAAATCAAACAATGTGACATGAAATACTGTGCATTTTTTCATAGATCTTTAAAAATATATATTCATTCATTCATTGCCTTTTGGCTCCCCAATGAGCATTGGCCTCAACAAAGACATGCCAAGTCCTCCTATCACGTGCCATCAGCTCAAGGTCTTTCCAAGTCTTCCTCATTATTTTTGTTTCTGTCTCCAGTTGTCTTCTACATGTATTTTTTAGTCTACCTTAGCCTTGCCTGCCCTGGGAAGTCCAGAACAAGGACTGCCTTTAATACTATCTACAAGTTTCCTCATCCATAGCTAGTGTCTTATAATCTTCTTGTTCCACTGGCACTTGTCTGCTTCTTATCCATAGCTAGTGTCTTCTAATCTTCTTGTTCCACTGGCACTTGTCTGCTTCTTATCCCTACCTAGTGTCTTCTAATCTTCTTGTTCCACTGGCACTTGTCTGCTTCTTATCCCTAGCTAGTGTCTTCTAATCTTCTTGTTCCACTGGCACTTGTCTGCTTCTTATCCCTAGCTAGTGTCTTCTAATCTTCTTGTTCCACTGGCACTTGTCTGCTTCTTATCCCTAGCTAGTGTCTTCTAATCTTCTTGTTCCACTGGCACTTGTCTGCTTCTTATCCCTAGCTAGTGTCTTCTAATCTTCTTGTTCCACTGGCACTTGTCTGCTTCTTATCCCTACCTAGTGTCTTCTAATCTTCTTGCTCCACTGGCACTTGTCTGCTTCTTATCATCACTTCCACATTGGTGACTGTGGCGAATGCCTTTTGCATGCCACATGAGAGTTTAGAATTGAAGTAAATATAGTGCTCACAAGTGTTAGCACCTTTTTGAGGTCGCTATGCAAAAGTCGCATATGACGTGGCTTTGTTTGGCCTAGCGACATGATTATATTGTTGATGTTTCCACTGTGTGGACTGGATGTGTATACTGCATGTCTTGCAGTTTTGGAAGGCATTCCTTCACGGAACTTATTGTTGAATAGAGGATGTAATGGATGTGTTCTTATGACAGATAATGTATGGAAATAGTGGATCAGGATTATACAGGATTTATGTAATGCATCATGTGAAATGAAATTGTAATTAAATATTCATGTGCGTAACAAGGAGTTTGGATATCTTCATATTGTTGGCACAGTTGGTGCCATTCTGATGTTGAATCGTTTATAGCTTCATAAACCTGGGACCTAGACAAATAGTCATTGATTATCACCACAGCATTCGTCATACATGCATACATTATTACATATCACGCCACAGTGACTTTGTCATACTATTTCAATCCTTCTATTCGCCCATGTGTTACCAGGGCCTGAAAGGAGAGCAAAAAATAGTAAACACTGTAAACTGCCATACATGTAGTCAAAACAGGACTAAGGAAGCTTGGGCTTACCCCACACTTTCTTCCAACAGTTAAATGTTGAGGTAAACAACAAAATGAACTGTAAACACTGTGAGCATTTGTGCCTAATCTACCTGAAAATAAATTATGGTAAGATGCCTTATATGTAGTTCATGGGGGTCTCTTATGAGGCAAAGAAAGAATATGACTACTCCTACCTCAGGCATGTCATACAAGGTGACTAATATTGAGCCTGGGGCTGGCAAACTCATTATGTAAAACACATGGCTACAGAAACCACTGCTGCAAGAGCATGAAAATGCTCTGAGCAAGCTTCCTGTAAGGGTTGCCTCCATGCTCCATATGGATCAAAAAGGAAAAGGATGAAAAGGCATTGTGGGAAATGATGAAGACATCAACAGGAAACTCATTCAGACTATTGAACAACAGTATGCTAAAGCTACAGCACAGGTTTAAAAAAATTAAAGGCACACTAGGAGAATAATTCGGCACAACCAATGGAGTTACACAGACAGATCTGTCTCTCTACTTCATTGTTCAATATCTTTCTGGAGCACATAATCACAGGTAGTTCTTGAGGTCAATCTGTTGCCAGTTTGAAGTATGCTAATAGAATAGATAGACTAGCAAGAGAAGAACACACGTTTGTTAACCTTATCACCCGTTTTGACGTCATTGCCAAAACATATGCATAAACAAGTAAGGAAGGGAAACCAGTGGCTTGTAAACAGTATAAATAAATAAAACACAAAGGTATATTTCAAGCACTCGTGAGAAATAAAGAAGTAGAAAACTAGACAACAGAATGATAGGCTTACCGGGAGTTGAACCCAGGACCTTCTGAATGACACCACCACCTAGCTAAGGGAGTGAATTATCCAAAACATATGGCATGAAGATCAATTTCCCCCTCCCACAAAAAAAAAAAAAAAAAAAACCAAACCAAAGTGATGATCAATAATTCACAGGGAATGCAATAAAATATGATATCTGGACATAAGCTGGAAACTGTGACCCATTTTAAATACTAGGGACAATTATAAATGAGGAGAAATCCAGAACAGAAATACTAGGAAGAGCTGTTCATACTATGAGGTCCCGCAAAATGTATACTAGTATAGAAGTATAAAATATATCTCTCTTTGAACCATATTTAACACCTCTGCTCTTTCTTGTAATTTCTGTATTCACATGTGCAAATAAAACTTGGACTTTCTCAGCAGATTCTGACAGAAGGATAACAGGCAATAGAAATGAGATGCTATAAAAAAGATGCTAGGAATATCGTACATTGACTGTATAACAAAACATGTCATACAAGATGACTAATATAATGTGCTTGGGGCTGGCAACCTCATCATGCAAAAAATAAATCGCCACAGAAGCCACCACCACAAAAGCATATGAATGCTTGGTGCAGACGTCTTGTAAGGGGACCAGCTACAGTGGTGGATCCATGCTCCATATGGAGTGCAAAGGAAAATGATGATGACTATAGGACAAATGAACAGATACAAACAAATGAACAAACAAACATGATACAAACAAATGAATGAACAAACAAGATAGAAACAAATGAATGAACAAACAAACAAGATACAAACAAATGAACAAACAAACAAGATAGAAACAAATGAACAAACAAGATGCAAACAAACATGATACAAACAAATGAACAAACATACAAGATACAAACAAATGAATGAACAAACAAGATAGAAACAAATGAACAAACAAACACGATACAAACAAATGAACAAACATACAAGATACAAACAAATGAACGAACAAACAAGATAGAAACAAATGAATGAACAAACAAACAAGATACAAACAAATGAACAAACAAGATAGAAACAAATGAATGAACAAACAAGATGCAAACAAATAAACAAACAAGATAGAAACAAATGAATGAACAAACATACAGGATACAAACAAATGAACGAACAAACAAGATAGAAACAAATGAATGAACAAACAAACAAGATACAAACAAATGAACAAACAAGATAGAAACAAATGAACAAACAAGATAGAAACAAATGAATGAACCAAAAAAAACAAGATACAAACAAATGAATGAAGATACAAACAAATGAATGAACAAACAAGATACAAACAACTGAACGAACAAACAAACTTTATTTTTAAAGGATTGAGACTTGGGCATGCAGGCGCATCTAACATTATGTCCTTTGTCTCAATTTTCATTCTGTATCTTGGCCTTCGCACATGCAGTCAAATAATAAATTTAAAAAATGTGTATTTTTTAACATGCATCAGCAATACTAAATGATTTGAACACATTCTTTCACAAACCAGCACATTTTGAAAAATTACTTTCCTACATATTTCTGCAGTGGGATAATGTATAAATCTGTTAAAAAAAGATATATTTACATATTCTTACACACATCTTCAAATTTTAAACAAAATACCTCTTTACATCTATAAAACTTCATTTCCGTAAGTCAGTCTCTGCAATGGAACTACCTTATCATTACCTAATTAGACACTTCTGAAGTGGAATAACACATTGGTACAATCTCACAAAAAATATAATAGTAAGCGGCAATACTAAAAATTATGTACAAAGAAAAGTAAGCATTTCTACCTGGAACAAATAAAATTGTCATGTTAGTGCAAAGAATGCTTTTACAGGGGTAGATAAGTGGTGTTGATCAGGTGTTTGAAAAGTCGTTTGTTGAAAGTTGGGTGGGCAGACAGGCATTTTTTGGTGCTGTGAGAGGCTGTTTCATAAGTAAGCTCCAGATTAGGCTAAGTTCTTTGAAGAGGTTGATCCTAGGTTTTAGAATACATAATAGATGTAACTGCAGCCCCTCTCTACATTGGATGTTGTTTAGTAGAATAGCATGAGTCAGCTTGGCTTTTTTACACAGTTTAGTTTGGTTGGTTGGTTTGATTTTAAGGACTATCTTCACTGCACACAGACAACTCCATCAGTGCTCCGATCTCCTCCCATAGACCACACAAGGAGGATCTCAGCACAGTGCACTAATTCTGTAGCACCTGCGAGATCCCAATATGTGTATATAGGAAGCGCACATTCTTTAAATATTTTTTTTTGGTGGTGGGTAGGTTTCTGATTTTTAAATTTTGCCAGGCAGCAGCCTTATGGCCTACCCTTTACGATTTCCAACTGGCGTGGGATTTTTACTTTGCGCAACTTGCATACTGGACATTCTATTTTTCACCACTTTTCCAAGAAAGTTAGGCATCCGATCTCACTACCCAGGAGACCAGGGGGGAGTATGAAATCATTAGGACCACTAGTTCTGAAAAAAAATTTCCTTAAATTATATTCCCTCTACTGGGAATCGAACCTAGCACCTCTAGAATTCAAAGCGGATATCATACCTCTTAGCCACTCCAACCCACAGTTAGAAAAGCTAAAAAACCATACAAAGACCTTCTCACAACATTAAAAAGATGGAAGCTGAAAAGGTATGGCCTCACATAAAGATCACATGGGCCACCAGAGTTTTCCCTTCAAGCCACAGTACCAGACAGAAGAAGACAGGCATACAGAAAAATAAATGGAGAAAAGATAAAAGGCTGGACAAATCTACCTGTCATGGAACTAAACAGATAAACTATCAATAAACAAAAATGTTGACCACTAGTCAAACACTCATTATCTGTGGTGTCCCAATTCCAGACATTATGGGATGAGTCAAGTCTAATGTGGAATAAACAATATTAAAAGGGAATATGGATTTCATTTAGTGATGCAATAATAAATGTCAGATGACCAAGTTCTTGTGAGCAATTATGTTAAGAACGCAACCAAAAAATGAGAGAATGAACATGTGCTGTCAATTAGCCTTATAGTTATATTAATTTTATATTTGCATTGTACTGTTTGAATGATCCTTCATAAAAGCCATAATGCTTTTTCCACAACATATACAATCTAATATGCATGAAGCCATATCTGGAGTCATCTTTATATGACCACCAGATAGGCGCACAATGCTATAATATACAGATGTGGAGTGGACCTGTGTCTGTGAGGCTAATTACACTGACTCTTGAAATCATCCACACACTTCCAGGGATTCCCCATGTGGTGAAACTTGTTAAGAACCCAGCATTGCACACTAAGCTTGGAGGAGTCACTTGAGGCCCAAACGTAACTCTGGTTTTTACCTAGTTGGCTGCATGCAGGAGAATTCACTGTAGACCCATGATAGGCAGGGGAAACTGAAAAAAGTGGCTCTGTGTAGGAAGTGACAATTCCTTAGAAGAGCCCAGAACCAGAGCATAGTATTTTAGCTCTGCCTATCTGGAGAGCCCCCATGGATGGCGGAGAATGCACATAATGCCACATGCTTCTTCCTCCTAGCTTGGGACCAGATGTGATGATCCTTTGCATGCACGCCAAGTTGGAAAAAAAACTGGAGCTCATGACTTCAACTCAGCACATTTCAGAATGGCAGTAAAGCCACAAGTAATGCTTAGATCTACAGGGTAGATAATACCAAAGAGTCTTCAACTTGGTATTGGCTGCAAAAGAGCAAAAAGCTCAGTAGCCCTAGTTAAATAACAACAATAACATACAATCTAATACTGTTTCCATTTTTGTAAATCTTTTTTCTGATGTTAATACTACTTCCGTTATTCTGTTTATCATGCCACCGGTGTATTTCAGATGTTCATACTTTCAGGGTTATTATGTCTAATGTTAACTAGGTAATTTAGTCAGTGACCCTTACTTAAAGCGTGGAGTTCTATAGCATCTTGAGAATCTGTAGACTGAAGCAGCGGTGTTGTTGGACTTTCATATTTTCCTTTAGTATTGTGAACCAGCTCTGCATCATGCAGACCAGTTTGCTTTATGCTGTTTTTGGTAATAAAGCTGTTGCTGTCTGGTGAGGTGATAAAGTTTGCCAATGTGCTGTTTAGCACACTGATTTGAGTGTATGTGTTACTGTCTGCTGATAATGTTGCAGATGTTGGCAACGTTTCATGATTCTGTGATCTGGAATTATCATTCTGTTTTCCATGGGTCATCTTTTTGTTTTCAAAATCATCACCCAAAAGAAAAATATGCTCAGAGTTCTCAAGGTCATTGTCTAAACCCTCATCTTCTTCATCATCACAGTGCTTTTCCTTATGTCTCATATAATCACCACTGCTGGAACTGTGTCTTTCTATAACCTCAACATTGTCTGATATGCTGACACTTTTACCTGATGATGCGGACTTTGTGCGACATGCAGCATTGTGAGCAGGGCTAACCTGCACGGAAAGCTCATCTTTTGTTGCATCAGAGTTATGATTAGCAACTCTTGGTCCCGCGGCCAATGGAGACAAAATATGAGTAGACACAGTAGCACTAGGAACTATCAATGTATATGTATTATTTCCACTCTCAATGCTTTGATTGGAGGAGCTGGAAATAAGAGAGCCCTTTGAGTTTTTGCGAATGTCAATGCTGGTACGCTTGTACTCTGGCTTCTTCTTTAAATGATTGCTGGCTACACAGTACTTCAGGAAAGCTTCCAGGGATCGCCTGCCTCGCTCCATAACAAATTCCACATCAGCGGGTTCAAGGACAAAGTCTGATGTTGCCACATGACCTGTGTTGATGCCAACTGTGCGTTTGAGATCTCTTTCCTGCAAGAAGACATGAGTAAATAAAGTGGTTTAAATTTGAAAAAGATGCAGAAATACCTGTGCTAAGGACATATTAAAATGTAAGCAAAGACAAAAAATATGTATGCTATGAAATTGTAAGAATGCATTCACTTACATACTTACACATGTGCATCAACGGAAATATGTTTATATACATTCACTACACAACATACACAAGTTTCATTTACCTCAACATAGACCCTCTTTACGTTAGTAAGCAGAGTTGCTTGCAATGTGTCCAAGAAACCGGGAAAGCTCTTAATGACGCGTCTTTGATATCCTAGGAATCTGTTCTGCATGCTGATTCCCGTCTCTTCCATAAAACTCAGCAGTTCATGGTAGCTGATCTGTAATATGGGAAATGTTAAGTGTGGGCTCAAGCCAACAAAACACGTGAACTGTATATACAAACATACTTGCAATTATATGCACACACATATATACACCTTCTTGGATTCTTAAATGCTGACTGGCAATCCAATCTGGGGGCATCACGCCTAGTGGCTTCTTGCAGGGCAGCAACAAACTCTACTTTGCTTAGGAGATGGTTATCCTTCCAGCAGTACCCCCCATCTCTAGGTCATGCTTTTCATCTTGACCTCCAATGTTCTCCACCATGGTTATATTTTTGTTTTTCCTCCCTTTCACCTTCCTTCTGGGGTCCATAACATAGCAATTCTGGTCATAGTGTCAGGGCCTCTTCTGAAAACATAGCCAACCCCATTCCAGCATATACCAGCTATGATGTGCATATTGTCTTGATACATACACATACAGTAATATATGCATGCATGTATAAAGGTCACAAATTAAAAAAAACTCCGGCCTATATCTATGACAGCACAGCAATATAATTTCATACTCTATATACCAAATGTATGAGAGAAAACAACCAACCTGGCCATTGTGGTCCTTGTCCAGGTAATCTAGAATGACATCACTGCTCACGTCACCAAACAATATTAGCCTTCTGTGTTGAGGGAAAGACTTTTCCTGGAAGCAAGGGCAGAAAAAGTATTAATTGTGCCACTAAACAATTTAATTAATTGTATTCATGACAAGACATGCCCTGTGTAGTTCTGGGAGATCTCTCATGTGACATAGAAAGGACTAATGCTCTCTCAAGCATGTCGTACAAGGCAACGTATATGAGGTTGTGCATTGGGTTGGCAACCTCATCCTGTAAAACAAATTGCTACATACAACATTGCTGCAAGAGCATGTGAATGGTTGGTACAGGCTTCCTGCAAGGGGAGCAGCTGCAGCAGTAGCTCCTTGCTCCATGAGTAGTGAAAAGGAAAATGGTGATGACAAGATATAATTTGACCATACATATTTGAAAACACCTACTCGTACTTGTTTGCCGTTAAGTGTTGTATGGAGGTTTCTCCATTTTATTTAGCTATACAAGTACTACATACCAAGCTTCGTCTGTTTAATTCAAATGTTATCTCAGTGTTAACATACGGCTGTGAGAGTTGGAAAATAACAAAATCATTGGAGAACAAGCTGAATACATTCGAGAACAAATGTCTTAGAAAACTCATGAACATCAGTTGGAAAGAATTCAAGACTAATCGACAAATAAGAGAAGACTCTAGGCAGAAATATGTCTCCGACTATATAAGGAAAAGACGATGGTCATATATCGGTCATGTCCTACAAATGCAAAACAACAGAATACCACTACAGGTGCTCACTTGGTTTCCTGAGGGTAAGAGGAAAAAAGGAAGACCAAAAGAAACACTCAGAAGAACAATAATAAGAGAAGGAAGAACGTTGGGCCTAAATAATGTGCAAGAGCTAAGAGGAGTGGCGTCACAACGAACAACCTGGAGAGCACTGGTTTTTGCCTTATGCGCCGTGTTTGGTGCTTAAAGAATTTATTATTATTATATTATACAAGTACTGTAATGTTTATACTGGCGGCTTGCCAGGTCTGATGCAGTTGGCTCATGTGTGGCATTTTCATGGTTTTCTCACCAAAACGAGTGATATGTTACCAAATTTAGGGAAATTACTTTTAAATATTGGTCTCTATAATTTTGGTCAGAATTAATGTGACAATGCTAGCAAGTCGCAGCATGTTCTCTCTTTCTCCCCCCCCCCCCCCCCAAATTTGAGTGATGGTCCCTTCATAAGAGAAAAGAACTAGAGACAGACATGGGAAGAGACATGGAAAGAGACCTTGAATGGATGACACAGGACAAGAAAGGCTGGAGAGTATTTGCTGATGACTTATGCTTCAAAAAAAAGAGGTGAAAGGTCAAGAATGAATAATATGAATGAAAAGGTAAAGGAGACAAATATTATCATGATGCAGGAAAACACACAGCTCACATTGTAGCCACGAGGTTTTTCACTGATAGGACTCACAGACATAGCACAGAAAGAAAAGGTAAACTAATTTAGATGCATTTAGGGAAAAAAACAAACACAAACAACTAAGCTAGATGCTTTAAAAAAGAAACTAGAAGCATAAAATAAGGAAAGAAAATACCAAATCTACATACATAAGCTAAGAAAAGTATTAAAAAAAACTGCATGCACAAAAAAAAAACAACAACAACAAAACAAAAAAATCTGGACGCATAAACAAAGACAAGACAATAACAAGTCTATATCCATAAAAACAAAAAAAAAGAAAACAACTAATTTAAATGCATAATCAATGAAAAATAACAAGTCTACATGCATAAATAAAGAAAAGAAAACATCAAATCTAGATGCATAAAGAAAGAAAAGTAAATTTTAAAAATCTGGATGCATAAAAAGACAAACAACAACAAAATAAATCTAGATGCATAAACAAAGACAACAAGTCTACATGCATAAATAAAGAAAAGAAAATAACTCATAACCAATAAAAAAAACCAAAGTAATTTAGATCATAAATAAAGAAAAGAAAAATAACCAATCTAGATGCAATAACAAAGACAAGAAAATAAACAAACTTCAGGATGGGAAAGCTGCTGTTAGTAAACACAAAATCAGACTGTGCTCAGAAATACATCTGCAGTAATTATCACTAGTCATTAGTACTGACATAATACCTCTCTTCGTGAATATTAATGGATTTGATTCAGTAATTATCCCTGTACTGCATTTTAGTTTTTAAATTATCAAAATAATGCAACTATTCTATCATAATTTATGCATTGCAATTAGTTTAGTACTTTCTGTGCTGTTTTTGCGTTCTTCCATTCCTGATAAAGGCTTCATGGTTGTAATATTGTTCTTACATAACTGAATATTGACCAAATTACATGTCTCCATCTATATCATTGTTTACATATTTAGTCTTGTCTACTGTTCTGTTTATTTTTGCCTGTGACCTTTTGGGTTGCTAGTCTTTCTGCTGTTCTCCTCATTCTTGCTTGTGATCTTGTGTGAAACAGTTTAACGTCTGTCAGTATTTGCTTGTTATCTACTTATAATATACTATATCCATCATCATTAGTGCTTCTTCATTGTACTGTTTACTTGAGTAGAAGGGTGGTTAGAGCACATTGTATTTCACAGCAAAGTTACTGGGTTTGAAATCAGGTGGGTAATGCCCCAGTCTACCCATCTGTAACAAGGTACATGACTCTGCTCTTGAGTTAGAGAAGGCAATGGCAGCAAGGAAAGGAACCCCCCCCCCCCCCCCCCCCCCCAAACTCATAAGCTGAGACTTAGTGTTAGTGAAGTCTGTAACACTTCACTCCTCTAACTGCTTTGGGATGACCTTTACCATTACTCTATATGATGCCCATAGTTTCTTTTTTTTCTTCAAATTAATATATATTTTAATAGCTCGGGATTCATAAAGAGGTTGTGTTAGTATGAACAATTATTTGTTGGGAGGTTGGGAGAGGGAAGGAACAGGTTTAGAGACACAAGCCATGCATATAAACTTACATCCTTTAGGGCTGCCTCCAGTTCATGTCGATCAATTGAGTCATTTCGGTCAATGTTGTGCTTGTTCAAGGCCTGCAGAGTTTAACAAAAAAAAATTCATGCATGCTCCTTGTCATGTTGCTATTCACCATCATCATGTTCCTTTAAGCTCCTTATGATGCACAGAACCACCACTGCAGGAATTCTGTGTTGAAATATTCCTGTACTCTTGCAGCAGCAGGTTCTGTAGCACTTTGTTTTACATTATCAGGCTGCCTGATAAATAGACAACCTCATATTAGTTGTCTCATGTGACATGCCTGATGAAGAGGAAGTAGTAATATTCTTTCTGTGTCTTTGAGACCCCTGGGAAATAAATGGGATGTATCATTTTCAGTCTGACTGAATATTGACTTTTAAAAATATTTTCACCTGTTACACTTTTGAGGGTTTATTTTGTTTATGCATGAGTATCCATGATATCCATAATTCAATAAAATGCCCTGATCCTTCGTATATAATTTCAAGCGTGTCTTAAGTTGCCAGTTTCATTGCAGCTGATGTCAGCATTCATTGCTTTGATCACAAAACTTCATTGCACTGATGTCTAATGAGACATACAGTATTTTTAAAAATGACTGATAACAAAAATGTGGACTGCATTCTTCAACCTTCATGAGAGGTCACAGCAAGTGGGCCTGAAAATGCACTGGGAAAAGACACACAGATAATGAGAATAAATGCAAGAAACTATAAGGTCGAACTTGAAGAAACACCACTACACTATGAAGAATCAGACATATATCTCATACATGCCACACCTCAGACATGAAAAACCTGTACAACAAATCCAAAAACCCTGTACAGAGACCCGCAAAACCTGTACAGACTGAAAAACGTAACAATAGAGTTAATTAATGTACAAATATATTCAATTAGATGGTTCTGCACCATCATAGTGACATGCGCCCTTTGCCTTTTTAAGCATGTCTTCACTTGCTTTAAAACCTAAACAACAAGAGTTAGAATTTATTTTGTACCGGTATTGTAGAAAAGCTGTGACTGTATCATCATTTAGTCTATTTCTGCAAAAAAAATTAATACAATTTATGGTGGAAATGAAGAACAGTTTGGTGTGTGTTCTATAGTGCCTTATAAAAGTATAGATCTAAAGAGACCAGTAATAAGCGTTATGGGTTAGGTTTAGGAATCTTAAATCAAATATATATATATATATATATATATTTTTTTTTTAAAGCTAGCAATGAAAATATAAACTGGCGCAATATTATATATTCTCTACCGAACTTCAAAAATTGGAATAGCCGTTATACCCATACGAATTTTAGTGTCAATCAAACATTGATAGTAATTAATTATTTAATAAATATAAATCATTGGATGACCGTAATGATGATCACCCAAGGCAAAATCACATTGTTTTTTAAAGAAACGAAATTAAAACTAAGAAGGAGCCGCGCTAGCGTAGTGGTTACAACACCGCTCTGGCGACCGGGTGATACAGGATCAAACCCGGGCGACGGCATTTGAGGATTTTTCGTCGACCGGGATTTGGACTGGATTAACTCGAGACCTGGCGAGGACATTTGAAGGAGTGTCGTCGACCAGGGACTGGCGGCTCCTGAGCCGACCCAGCTGCAATAGGTACCTCCGAAATCGGCGAGTATTTGCCTGAATGGCGAGGGACACCTGTCTCTGTACAAGAAATAAAGGGATACTCACGTAAAATCAATGTCAGGTTAGACATAAAAAAATAATAACCTGAGATTTCGCCTCGAGTATTAGCGGGCGAACGCAAAAAAAAAAAAAAAAAAACTAAGAAGAGAAGTAACTCCAAATAAACTTTTCTCTGACCTGGTTAAGATGCAAATTTGCCTTGCTTTTGTGGTTTTTTTTTTCAGTTTCATAATTTGGTCATATCGGAATGACGGTCGCCGAATGCTCCGCATGTATTTTCGTACCATTTAGATTTCGGGTTAACCCTAACCCCAACTGTAACCCTAATCCTAACTCTAAATGGTACGAAAATACATGCAGAGCATTCGGCGACCGTCATTCCGATATTAGGCCTACCCATAATTTGTTTTGTATTATTATTCAAATTTACATTTCTTACGCACTTTCTACCGTAAACCTAACCTCAACCTTAACTCTAAATGGTACGAAAATACAAATATTAAACATACTCGACGGCAATAAAGGTAAAGATTACCAGAATCTCAGTAAAAAGAGTTGTCAGAATCATTCAAGTTGAATAAATTCAACTCAAACAAGAATTTTCGTGCTCTTTTTCCACAAAATGTTTATGATTCGGCGGTATGGCAGCGTCCATGTTTGTAACTTTCGCTTTTGTAAAATCACTATTATCAGTTCTACCGTATTCGCTAGCAGTAAAATATTTTGTTCGTTTCAAGCTTAGTGGCCAGATTTTTCAATGCTGAATCCGATTATGCCCAGCAATTGCCGATACGATTGTAAACAGAAGAGTTCTGGTGCTTTTAAAATAGGACGTACGTTTTATAGGTGTATGGGAACGAGGTATCGCACTACTTCCGTGACGTACTCGGTACGGCACAGCGACAAAAATTGTCAAGATTTATGCCGTATGGCGTACGTCATAATGGTGCTGAAAGGGTTAATAATTAGGCGAAAAAACCCGTACAGACCCGTGTACGGCCCGTACACATCTGAAAACGCAAACACCCCGTACAGATTATGGGTAAACCTTTAAGTGTGGCATGTATGCATATCTTGGCAGCAATATAGACAAAGTTGGAGGGACAGACAATGATATCAAAATAAGAATACAAAAAGCAAGAGAGGATTTCAATGCACTGAGAAACAAAAGAAATTGTCCAACACAAAAATAAGAATTTTCAACTCAAATGTCAAGTCAGTCCTATTGTATGGCTCTGAAACATGGAGAACAATAAAAACAACAACCAAAAAGCTACACACTGTCATAAATGACTGCTTGCATAGAAGAGAAGGATTGATATAGTATGGCAAGGTCATCATTATGGAACTAATGACAAGAACTAGACAAGTGCCAGTGGAACAAGAGATGAGAAGATGCTGGCAATGGATAAGACACATATTGAGGAAACCTGTTAATAGCATTACAAGGCAGTCCTTGTTCTGGAATCCCCAGGGAAAAAGAGGCAGAGGTAGACCAAAAACACACGGAGAAGAGAACTGGAAACAGAGGTGAAAATGATGAGGAAAACATGGAAAGAACTTGAGCGGATGGCACAGGACAGGAAGACTTGGCATGTGTTTGTTGAAGGCCTATGCTCCTTGGGGAGCTATATGGTATTGATTGATTCTTCAATCTATGTTGTACATTTTAAAAATTTGAACAAGAGATTTGAACAAGAGATTTTTTAAAAACCACAAAAAAAAAAAACAAATAAAAATGTAAATGATTTTCAGTTTCTAGAAAAAATACACGAATACGGCTGGCCTTTTCTACCTCACACATACATTCATAAACATGTGCATACACATCAGAAACATGTGCAGATCATTGTCGTAGATTTCGATAGGTGATTAAGAACAATGTTAGGTCCCTTCTGAATAGAACTGACAAAGGTGATGACTCAGTGCGAGATAAGGTAAACAGATAGATTTCACTAGTGAGTTGGTGAAAAAGGTAAAGCCTGTCTCTGGATTTGAGAAAACTTCTCTAGCCCAGCATATCGGTTACGACTAAAAAATATTGTTGTTCCGACAGTTCCCTTTCTATATATTAATATATATATCCACCACTCGCATACACACACACAGATAAGTGACGACAGTTAGACGCACAAATGTGAAAACTATACTAATGGAATGTGGATGTTGGGATGAGCTGACCAACACAGAAAATACAGTTTATGTAAATTTTATTTACCATAAAGAAAAGAAAAAACTTCACAACATATATATTATCATATATCGAATATAAAAAAACATCATAGGGGTACAGAATTAATAAAGAAATAGATCCATAAGTACTATCTCCCCCTGTTGAGACAAGATCCCACAAAGAGAAGTTAATTTACCCCCAAAAGGTCAAAAGATTAGCACTATGGTATAGACTTTGACTATACTGTAAAGAACAGAGTATTTACGTTATTCTATTCTAAAATTGAACAGTATTAGCAAAACACAGTAAGAAATATACAAAGTGAGTCCATGGATTATACAATAAAAGAGTTACTCATTCCTGCTTTCTTTCCATACAACCGTGGCCACGTTCATTCGTTCTTACGTAATACTTAATTTGCAACTTCTGGAACAATCTTTAGGACATACGCACACAGCAAATCTAGTGTTATTTTGGCAAAGAAAACCTCAGCTCCTCAAAGACAAATTAAATCTACTTCTCCGGGGAACGTTCACTTTGTTACTTTTATTTAGGATTTCTGTTTATGTCACATTAATTAGTCCAGGTGAGAAATTTAACAGTGCTCACAGTGCCAGTAGCTTGAGATTTCCAGTACATAGGAATGTCAGGTCGGTAACTTTTCTCAGTATAAAAATTCCTTGTCACACCACAAATGGTCAAACGTCGGGAAATGTTAATGCTGGTGATGTCGCCACAACGGGCTGAATGTAAATGAAATTGGGAAAAAGAAATCTGGATCTATAGGTCCAGTTACAAAGTCACTCTTAATGTTCTTTGGGTTGGTACTCTGTCTCTTTCTGGGTGTAAACACAAAGCCATACAGGTTTACCTTGAAGACCCAGATACTAAGTAAAAAATGTTCTTTATATGGTTATTCTCAGATTTATATAGAAGCCGTAGGCTTAGACCGCTGGTAGGTGTTGGGTTTGACCCAGTACTGTGTATAGGAAGAAAAAATACAAAATACTTAATCATAATATAGTATTCTCAATCCTATCCTTACCCACGTAAAATATAATATATTTATCCACTTCCGTTATTTAACTTTAATTGAAACTACAAGCCTAGAGCTTATATGATCGTTTAAAAACTCCCGTGAAATAAATTCTAGTCATTTACAAAATTTATCATCATGAATTAGAAATAAATATATATTTTGTCAATACTCATAATGAACAGTGCATTTACTAGTCGATTAAATATCTTTTACTGGTTAAATCAGTTAGTTAGATTAACGCTACAGCCGGAACAATTTAGCTATAGATTATATTTAGTTCGCTAGTCAATTAGCACAAAAAAAAGAAAAAAATCCTAGTGAAATAAAATGATGGACTTAACAATTAAATCACTCAAACTTCTATTATAATATTTACTGCAAACACAGAAATTAAAACAATCTCCAACGAAAACTAAGAAACTCCATTAATACAAATGGTTCTAGAATCAGAGCTAGATGTTCTGAAATAAATCTGTGGGTACTGAATAATGGATTTTAAAAGCAGAGATATATATATTAAAATGGTCAAAATTCACTCGCACCTGCTAGTTTTGACACCTTCGCCCAGATTCTGAATCAGAGGAAAAATTTTGTCCTCTTTTACTGCTCGCAGACCCTGGCAACGAGTGAAACCCGTCCTTTGATCTGGCAATTCTCACCGTATTAAGTTACGTTCGGAGCAAACGGAGGTAGGGCGAGATAACTGTGATTATCTGCCCTTGGTTTCAGATTATTCCCCCTGACCAATTACTAACAAAAGTACGTCCTATAGACTAAACGCTCTAGATTTCTCTTATAAGCTTATCTCCCCCTGAGCCAAAAGTACAACTTTTTAAAATATTCGCCCCTTTGTTCTCTACAAATCCACCAACCCGTCCCCTCTCTATGCATTCCGTTTACCTGTCTGATTGCAAACGTTCCTAGTGCCTATTAGACCGTAGAGAAAGACAAAAAATATATGCGTGGCTAAATTAAGAGAGAGACAGATATCTAAGTGTAGGAGGGTTTTATGTTAACACCATGCATAATTAATAAGGAAGCCGGTGAAAGACAGGTGGAAGAAAAATGTATATATATGAAATCTATTTTCATAATATCCTCTGTCACAATCATACATTCATTAACTATCCTTCAGCTTCCATAGGTCTTCAATACATTTATGCCAAGTCCTCCTGTCCTGTGCCATTCTCTAAAGATCTTACCAAGTCTTCTTATCCTTTTCAGTTCTGTCTCCAGTTCTCTTCTCAATATGTTTTTTGGTCTACCTCTCTTATCTTGGGAATCCCAGAACAAGGACTGCTTTGTCATGCTATCAATATGTTTTCTCAGTGTATGTCCTATCCATCGTCAATTTCTTCTTCTCATCTCATATTCCACTGACACCGTCTGTTTCTTGTCACCAGTTCCAAATTTGGGATCTTGTCATACCATTTCAAGCCTTGTATTTCATGCTAATACACATTTATGAAAGTTCGTAACTTTTTGGTTGTTGTTTAACAGGAACACACAAATTCACACAGTAGTGTGAAGTTGCTATTTAGTAACATTCTCTGTTGCTTTAATGCACTAAATATGAAAATTACACAGCTCCATTAAGTTTGACGGGGCTCAAGAAGACAACCGTTTGTTGCTTGTTTAGGACTGTTAGTAGCTGGCCCCATGTCTGTCAAATAGCCTTTCACACACTGCAGTCTGTGAAGTGAACCATGTATCTTACATCAAGGATCATTCTGAAGCATTTTATTTGTAGCGTTTATATTTTTTGCTGTGTTTTAGTTTGGTACTTAATGTACATTTCACAAGCATAAAGAAGCACAGAGATGGCCAATGCATCTATTAATTTGATCTTGTTTCTAAGAGCCAACCATGCATAAGAAGTCAGGGCAGGCAAAAACAAGGAATAGATTAACAAAATAAAAGAATGAGCATATCTAATTCTCGCAGACCTATACAGACTAACAATTAGTAGACAAGAGTGGCGGCGACTAGTACAGCGCTCATCATCTGTGGTGCCCCAGTTTTATGGAACAGGTCAAGTTAAATCAGATCTTATTCCAGATGTGTTTACGTTTGGCTAGAATTGCAGTTCTTTGACACTGCTCTCACTCTGAATGCTTCTTTTATTCCTCCAAAATTGTCAGGTTGACTGTGTTTATCTCAAGGATGTGACAGTCTTGAGCAGTTTCTAATTTTGCAGAATCCATCTTTTTCCATGCATTAAATATCTCGTTCACTTGGAAACTACCTGCAGCAATTTCTAAAGAGCACAACATAGAGGTGATGATGGCCTGCATAATGATAAGTTAGTTGCTTATCCTTTACAGGACGTGGCAATCAACCCCAGCTTTTATTGGCTGTTTGTGATTTTTCTAGGCAATTTTTTCATTCAGTAGTTTGCCATTGCTTTCTGAATGGTACGGCGCTTATACCATTGTTAAAAATCCACACAAAGCGATCTGCTACCAAACCGCCTGCAGCAGGTTTCGAACCAGGTATATCTGGATTATGAAACTGCGTTCATATCCATTAGGCCACAGACGCCGACGCATAATGATACATTTGAAAAATATGAATGTTTGCTTTTTGTTCCTGCACAGGGAAAGAAACATACATACATAGATATGTTACATACATAAATATGTTACATATATACAAACATAGACATAATCTTGTTTTTACCCGCAGAAAAGCATTCATAGCTTTGACTAGCCTCCTGTGCTCACGATCGGTTTTCAGTTGCAGTTTTTTCCTTCTAATCTTCTCTCTGAAAATGAAGCAAAACATATAAATATATATATTGTTTTTGTTCAGGGAAAACATGCCCTAAATAACAAAATCAAAAAAAAAAAAAAAAGGCAGTAGGAGTTTTCACAGAAATATATGGACACTTTTAAAAAAAAATCCAGTCCAACAAAAAAATCACAATCTTCAACACAAATGTACAGGCAGATCTAAATGTATGGCTCTAAAACATGGAGAACAATAAAAATGACCAGAAAGATATATTGCCATAAGTCGGCTGCTTGCACAGAATAGGAAGACTGAAATATTATGAGAAGATCACCAGTGTGGAACTGATGGATGGAACCAGAAAATTCAGGTGAACAAGATGTAAGGAGAAGATGGTGGCTTTGGATAGGACACAAACTAAGAAACCAGTAGATAGACTTAAAAGGTAGTCCTAGTTCTGGAATGCCATGAGTAAGAGGAGCAGAGGGAGACCCAAAAATACCTGGAGAAGGTAATTAGACACGGATTTGAAAGGGATAAAGAAGATATGGAAAGAACTTGAATGGATGGCACAGGACTAAAAGGCTTGGCATCAATTTATTGAAGACCTCTGCTGCATGAGCTGCTGAAGAACATGGCCAGGTAACAGCCTGTAAGGCGTTGACTGCTGGCCTGGCAAATTCAATGTTCGTCTTCTTTAGACACATATTTCACACAGAACATACACACATTTACATCCTACCTTAGCAAAATGGCAGACTATAAATAACACAAGGCAGAAGAGAGACATATGATTGAAATGAAACTTACTATTTTTTCTGACTCAGTAATGATGTGAAAGTCACATATTTTATTGTCTTTTTAAGCACAGAAATATTCAGCCTGAGCAAACCAAACAGAAAGGAAGAGCTGGAACAGGGTTATCTCAGCTTTGCTTGTGAGAATGGATAGGAATTAACAGGAGTCCAGCCAGACAGACAGGCAAACAAATAGATAGACAGACAAACAGATAGGAAGGCAGACAGGCAAGCCTGTAAGTAGGTAGGTTGATGGGTGTGTAGAGAGAGATATTGGGGGACAGAACTAACCTGGCAAGTTTAGTATTAGGAAGGTCTTGGAGCTGTACCCCATGACGCAGGTTCTCGAGTTGGTACTTCAGCAGATCTTGTTCATTATCTGAATACTGAGTAGACACATGAATGATGTCGAGTTTTAAATTCTCACACAGTTCAATTATATTAACATTTTATTAGGTTTGCACATCAAAACAAAAACATGCACAATTAAAAGCAATGCTCTGAAAATAGTAATGTCACAAAACTGTTTTTTTGGATAAAGTTTTGCCTCGTTTTGGCGAGGCGCGTCCCGTTCAACCTAATCGGTTATATTAGGGCGCATGTCCAAATATAAAAGACCCTTAGGTCTGAGACAAAGTATATTAGTCACAAAACTATATATTCCTGGAGCAGTTACGCCTCATTAAGATAATGTGCTTCCAGGGAAATTATAAAATTGTTATAAAAATCATATGCTCCCACGAGTTTCTCCTTCTTCAAGTATCGTGCCAACTGGCATTGGTAATGATGTCTTTCCACAACTTCCTGTCCCAAGAGCTGCTTATCAGTTCCAGTTGTCCACATCTTTCCATACCATGTTGTCAAACTCTCCTGTATGTTTTATGTTTGTCCACTTCTATCTCTTTTTCCTTTAATCTTTCCTGTTATGACAATATTTTTTCAGTTTCCTCATCTCATAATGTGCACATAAAAAAGTGAATTCATCATCATAATTTTTTTTTGTTGCTTTGTATGTAGCATGGAGCCACCACTGCATCTTGCCCCCTTGGACATACTCAAGCAGCAGTGATTTATGTAGCAATTAGTTTTGAATGATGAAGTATTCTATCTTTGTCTCATTAGAGACCCCTGGGAGCTACAAGGGGCAAGAAAGTGGTTGCTTCCTTCTTATATGAACAATAAGCTTTATTTCCACACTGGCTTCTTTCTAGAAGGACATCTTTATTACTATTTTTAGCTGTCCATGGTTTTCTTTACATCCTTCTTTAAAACCACATCTCCATAATCTCCTGGGATTTTCTGGTATGTTTACTAATTGTCCATGACTCACTTCCATATGCCAGGACTGCCACTAAAGAACAACGTTTCTTACTTTTTTTGACGAAGATCTCTTGTATAGTACTTTTTATTTTACTGAATGTTGCTTTTATCTGGACTATTCTACTCTTCACCTCTGAGATAAATCTTCCATCTGACGTTGAAAACATACCCAGGTATTTGAACCTGTTGACTTGTTTTAAAACTGTCCCATTTACCTAGATAGTACATTCTGAAGAAATGAGATGACATGAAAACTCAACATACCAACTGCATGCCTAGAGTCTTCTCATTGTAAGTACCAAATCTTTCAGTTCTCTCCAGAAGTCTGGGTATGTCTTCCAGAGGCTGAAGCTTCTCCAGGAAGTTATCTTCAGGTTTCATTGACAACCACCAGCCTGGACAAAGAATACAGTACAATGATTATAATACTGACAACAGCGATGGTGATTTTTGTAAAAGGATGATGATCGAGAAAGTGGTAGTATTTGATAGTAATGCCAATGTTGATAAATATGATGTTTAAGGGAATTTCAGTGACAGTAATGTTACTGTTGATAACTAAGACATTCAGGAGAATTTCAATGATAATATTACTGTTGTTAAATAAGAAGCGAAAGGTGATGTTAGTGATAACAACGTTACTGCTGATAAAAAAAAATACTGAATGGGATTTTAGTGATAATAATGTTACCGTTGATTAAAAAAAAGATACTAAATGGGATGTCAGTGATAATAATGTTACTGCTGATAAATAAAATGCTACAGGTAATTGTAATGACAGTAATGTTACTAGTGATCAAAAAGAAGCTAAAAGGAATTTCTTCTTCTTCTTCTTCGTTCACCCTCAGATGTCAACTTGAATAAATTCAAAGAAAGCAGTGGTCAACCTAAGGCTGTTGATATCTCCATAGATTTTCTCCAGGAATGGTACTGGTGATGGCCATATGCATTTTCTCTGTTCCTCATATGTTGGGCACCTTTGAAGCAGATGTTCGGCAGTCATTTTATCGGTGCC
Source organism: Oreohelix idahoensis (assembly GCA_024509875.1). Classification (NCBI taxonomy): domain Eukaryota; kingdom Metazoa; phylum Mollusca; class Gastropoda; order Stylommatophora; family Oreohelicidae; genus Oreohelix; species Oreohelix idahoensis. Next base: position 140,620 of record JAMPIV010004186.1, read on the forward strand.
ACAGTCACACTCATCAGTAGTTCCTATCTTTAATTTGTTGAATAGATGGTATCTCAATCTGTTATGACCTGTGCGAAGTCTGAAGATTACCACTTGTTCACTTCTGCTGAGCTGGTAATATGGATCATTTTTTGTGTGGCCTGGATGCTGTGCTTCCCACTTGTGCCTGTATCTGTGCTTGATAAAACTCTTGGCCTCCTCATAAGTTATATTTGTGTCAAGTTGAGAAAACTTTCCCCCTTCCTTTGCCAATCTGTCAGCCTCTTCATTTCCAGGGATGTTGCAGTGAGAAGGGATCCACTGTATCACGACTCTTTTGTATTGCTGACATAGTCTGTGAAGTGTTACTCTTTAAAAGGAATTTGAATTATAGTAATATTACTGATGATCAAAAAGGTGCTACACGGAATTTCAGCATTAACGTTACTGTTAATAAATAAGATCCTACAGGAAATTTCCCTGACAGTATTGCCAATAGTGATGGTCTTGTTTAAAATAATGGAAAATAAAAGTTCTGAGGGGATGGAACTACCTTCTCCGGGCTTTTCACTCAAGTCCACGAAATTTTTTTTTTTAAATTTTGTTCATGGACCTTGTTTAAAATTTTCAGAAATTAATATATCTTATTCTTCATTCGTCGGACTTATCCCTAATGATGACTTGATTGTTAGTAAATCAAAGTGATTTGATGTTGTTTTTCTACAATGCTGAATTGTACAGGTTCGATTTTCATAATTACAAGAATGAAGAGTTGCTTCATTAAAGAAAAAAAAAAAAATGTAATTGAGAGAATGAATAATTTACCGTCAAAACAGTGAATGGGGTAGTTGCAGAGAACTCCACCATCAACAAATATATCAGTTTCTCCATGTAAAGTGTGTTTTACAGCCTTGAACATTCCTGTCAATGACAGATTTTTGACATTTCAGTTAAGCATACCTTAACAGATATGCATAATAACATGACAACAGTAAATAAGTGCTGCTAAGTGTAGTTTCTGGGTGTATCCGAGGTGATAAAGAAAGAACAAGGGTACTGCTCTTTCAGGCATGTTGTAAAAGGTGACTAATACGAAGTTGTGTGTGCAGGTTGGCAACTTCATCATCTAAAACAAATCCCTCCATAAACCACAGCTGCAAGAGCACATGAATAATTTAATGCAGGCTTCCTGCAAGGGGACCCAGCTGCAATGATAGCTCCTTTCTCTATAAAAAGCGAAAGGGGGAAAAAAGAAGACGAAACTAGGATTAACATAGAAATGTATAATATATCTACAAGTTACTGTAGAAACAGGGTTACGGTATATTAAGTACATTACACTGTATTTACAAATGAATATAGAAATACTCAGGTTCACAGTGTATGTAGCCATAACATATATACAAATGAATACAGGAACAGATCGGTTCACAGTGTCTGTAACCATTGTGTATCTACAAATGAATACAGAAACAGTTAGGTTCACAGCATCTGTAACCAGTGTATCTACAAATGAATACAGAAACAGTTAGGTTCACAGCGTCTGTAACTTTGTGTATCTACAAATGAATACAGAAACAGTTAGGTTCACAGTGTCTGTAACCATTGTGTATCTACAAATGAATACAGAAACAGTCTCACGGTATATGCAACCTCGGCTAAGATCAGACCAAGTGTATACTGCCACACTGATTATATTATGATGATGATGTTTACCAAATCTATAAACATATATCAATGTATGTAGCAGCGAGGTAGCATTAGCGAAGATGTACATTTAATCCCATATGATGGAATGCTTCTGTCATCATCGTGATGATAATTTTCCATTGTGCTTCTTACAGAGCATGGAACCACCACTGTAGCTGGTCCCCTTGTAGGAAGCCTGTACCAAGCTTTCATATGCTCTTGCAGCAGTGTTTTCTGAGGCAATTTGTTTTTCATGATGAGGTTGCCAGACCCAGGCACAACCTGATATTAGCTGCCTTGTACATCATGCCTTAGGGTGCAGCAGTCCAATTCTTTCTTTCTCTCTTCAGTGACCCCCAGGGAACTACGAGCATGGGGTGAACACTTTCATGTGGCATTGTTAAAAAATGTAAACCATTTTGCCAGTCACTTTGATTACGGAAACAACAACAAACGGATTGATTTGTCGTTGCCCTAAAGACGCCATTAGGTGTGATGGGAACAACGGCAAAGAAAATCTATTAGCTGTTGCCCTTAAGACGCCACTAGGCGTAATGGCCACTGACTGCTTTGCCGGTCGTTGGCTAAGGACGGAAGAAGAAGAAGAAGCGTAATAAAAGCAATGAAATATGACAGTATTTTCACATAACTAACAGAAGCAACATGTAAACCAACAGTAAGTTTTAACTAGCTATTTTAACTTTGCGCATAATAAAAGCAATGAAATATGACAGTATTTTCACATAACTAACAGAAGCAACAATGCCTGACCTGGGATACTCATTGACATTCGCACTGCTAACCTCACAGGCATGTCAGGTGTGGTCTTGGGGTGGCAGTAGAGGGTCGTCATTTGGTTCAGGTTGGTGACAACAACACATAACTCACGATTAAACTTTTCATACACCTGGAAATATTAAAAATATATGAAAATATTGCACTGCTGAAAAGGAAGCCGAAGAGAACAAGAAAAAATCTATGCAAAGATGAATATTAAAATAGAAGATGGTTATGGGAAAACTGGACAGAAAAATTGAATAAATCAAGAGAAACTGGAGAAATCAGTCATTGAAAAGAGAGGAATTTTATTTCCACTCATAAATGATTACAAAATATAGATAGAACTTACAGCAGGGTTTCTTAACCTTCTTTTGTGCCATGGACAATTTTGACTGTCTGATGAAGACTATGGACTCCTTCTTGGAAATAATTGTAAATAAAAGCATAATTAAAAAAGAAAATACTTTACATTTTAAATTTTGAGTTATGTACATGTCACGTAGGGTTTATATTCATTTAATTTCCTACATTTTCTTCCTATTCTTTCACCAAATTCTCTCTTTATTATCTCTGTATTTCCTTTTTCCTGTATATTTTTCATCCATTCGTTTTGCGTATATTATTTTCATATAATTCGCAAACTTTACCTGTTTTCCTTTCTCTTAAACTGAGAATCGCGCTAGGACGATATTACGTAGATGTCAGGGCTGCAGGGCGTCATAAGGCGTGATAAGTCGGTTCGCTGAACATAGGACGTAGCAAATCGTCTACATTCTCACCGAGCGCGCGAGTTTCTTCTCGGCATTAGTCCCGGTGAGGTGTGATACTTTACATCTGCACCGGTCAGTATCCAGACATTTGTCTGGAAAATCCCAAACTGACACGGCGCTCACTTGGGCCATGGTCAGCTGTAGTGTGAAAACTGCCCTGAAATGGAGTCAGGCTGTCTGGGATTTGAAACTGACACGCGTACATCGTGGTCAGTAGGTGACAGTTACGACACGCGTTAAGCGGACGTAAATGTTGGGAGTAGGGGAGATAATTTCGCTTGGCGAAATAAGTTTGGGCCCTTTGTCTGATTTTAAGATATTGGCCAAGTTTGAAACTTTAATTTCATTCTCGCTCATAGACTCCACAGTAGATAGGTCGCTCGAAAACAGAATAGCTGTTAGCGAAGATCTCAGTTTGTTTCGGCAATTTGTCGAACTTCTAGACTTCCAGAAATATTTTCAGCATTTTTATTCTTAAGTTGTGCGACTACCTGTAATTCTGTGGTTGAGGTAATTAATATGATAGATATATAGATTTTGTGAGTGTTAAAGTGTTAAATCGCTTAATTCATTTTAATCTATTTCTTTAGCGCAGAAGAGAAATAAAGTGGTAGGCTATTATATTTTCTAGGGAAGCATTCAGTGGAAAGCAGAATAAAAATTAAAATTTCTAGCTTATAACGGCAATTGTAGCTATTTATAAATTTAATTTAACTGCTAATACTCAGTCGAGTGTATTTTTCTAAACTAACGTATAAACTCTAGAATCCAGCCTCATGAATGGTGACGGAATACGCACGTGTTCTTAATTTATGAGGATTGCTGATTTTTAATATAACTTACGTCACGGGAAGTTTAAATGATAAGCAAAGCTCTCTGCTTGCAAGTTTAAATGTAAGTTTTAACCAGTTCAGATTCTGTTTATTATATTATATGTGTTATTTTTCCTCCACACAGTGAAAGTTTTGGGGTGACCCTAACTTTACCAGCACCTAGTAGTAGTTTCCATACTTGTGAAGAAATAGACAGTCCTTATTTTGAACCACGTGGGTTTTTCTCAAGTAACACTGATCTGACGGTGCAAGTTAGACAGAAATACTAATATCCCTATAACGGGTTTTCAAAGACTGTAATGATAAATACTGGACCTTGGAGCCAGCACTTAATTTCTTCTAGAAACTCTATATAATTTGCTGCCTGGTGGCGTGAATATTAACAATCATTTCCCGACTAGATTATATCTTGTGGACAAATCTGTGGTGTGACTAAAGTGAATCCTATACTGAGGGAAGGCACCGACCTGACATTCATCATTTTTTAGAAACCTACGCTATTGACACTGTGCTCTGCTAACTCCCGCGCCTGGAATAATTGTTAGGTGACTTAATCAGACATTTGAACAAATTTGCATACCCAAGTAGTCGTTCCCGGAGACTCCAAGTTAAATACGTCTTTTGGAACTGGGGACTTCTTGGCAGAAGACTGCATTTTTTGAGTCTGTGTGAAAATCTAAAATCAATGTGTTCCAAGAGGCAGCAAGCAAAGTCGTGAGTACAAGTATGATAAGCCATGGCGGAATGAATGAGTGTACGCTGGTTTGAGTGATATTTTTCACTATTTTATCTTTGACACCCTGTTGCTGTCCTAATTTTTTTTTTCAATCTGCATAATTTGTTGCTAAGGCTAGAGTTCTTGTGTTTTTGTCTTAGGTTAAATCAGATTTTTTTTTTTCAAACTCTGTGCATATAATTACGAGATAAAACAAAGACAACTCTTAGACTCAAACTCTATGTATCTGTGACTCGGGCGCCATCATCTGTTCTCTTAACGGGGCCGGGCTAAACCTAGAGTTAACACTATAACGGGCTATCATCCTTGCAACATTTCCTTGATTTTTTTATGACTATGTGTATATGTATTTTCCTTGATGTACTTTCTTTGATGTTGTGAGCCGATTTTTCCTGATAATAAAATCGCTCTTGAACTTAATAATCGTGTTTGGTCAGCTCGTTCTAGATAATATATATATCATTGTTATAGTTTTTCCCACGTCTGTGTGTTTACCTGTCGTCACGTGTATGTGCGTGCCTGTGAGTGATAGAAATATACGTAATATGTATATTGGTGTAGTCTGTCTGACGCTGTAACAACTGTTGTAGAAGATAGGTGAGAGAGAGAAGAATTCTTTTCGCTTTCAGAGACAGCCACTATATCAAATCTATCATCTCACGTGTGTGGAAATTCTATTACCTTTCACTAACTCTCACTGAGTCTATCACCTATTCAAACCTATTCAGAAGGGACCAAACCTAGTCTTAATTCTCCTATCGGAAATCTACGACAAATGGGGACTCGTTTCCGGTCTTTGAACTTAGAATAGGAAGACGAGTACGACAAACGTGGACTCGTCTATCTGATTTTGTATTTTAGATTCTTATTCTGTAATAGAGTAAGAGTGTGATGTCTTGTGACTGTGTATCTTTTAAAAATAATTACCCCCTAGACTAGCGATCTGTTTACGGGCGTGCTGACCACACAAACTAATAAGTTTTTTTTTCCACAGCATCTTTGAATAATATACATTTTGGTTACAGGTTGATTTTGTCGGGATATATGTTAACTGCTGATTGTAATACTAAATGCTGGTAAAGTGGTGAGTGTATAACATTCACTGGGTACTGAGGCAGAACGGCGTTTGAACTAAGTTAAGGAGTGTGTTTCGGACTTTTTGTCCAGATTAATTCCCTCCCTTACCCGATCTGACTTCAGGGGCGAACTTATAGTGGATTTTTAAAAAAAATTAAGGGATTATTTTTCTCTTTAATTTTTGCAATATTCTTTTGCTTTTCCACTGTAGCAACTTATTTTTCAGAAGTAATCTTAACTACCATTTAGTTGGCGTAGTCGTGTTTTGCATTAAGTGCTTTATTGCCGATAATAGCAGCGATAGTTAGATTTTACTTTGGAGGAGGTATCCCAGGGTTAAGGATATCATCTTTTGAATTTTTGGTACATTTTTTTTCTCGTAAGTGGTAGGAACCAGTGTATCCTTTTTCCTATTTTCTTTCTCCACTAATCTCAGTCACTGACATAATATGGCCGAGAGGGCAAAGCTTAGACAACTTCTCAGGGACGAAGCGAGAGAGGAGGGACTGGAAGGAGAAGAAGCGAAAGCTTTTGTCAGAGACGAACTTGAGAGATACGATGCGGAGAGGAAAGCAGCTGAAGCTAAAGAGCAGAAGAAGATGGACGAGGAAATGGAAATCCGCAGGGAGAGAGAAAAAGAGAAGGAGAGACAGCATGAGAAAAGGAGAGGGAGGAGAGACAGCATGAGAAGAGAGAGGAGGAGAGACAGCATGAGAAGGAGAGGGAGGAGAGAGAGGAAAGAGAGAAGGAGAGACAACATGAGTTGGCTCTTAAAGCTCTAGAACTTCAGAGCCGTGGGGCTGCCTCTACCTCCAGCAATGGAGAGTCTTCTCCTCATTCTTCCTTAACTGACCCTGCTAACACTCAATCTCTTCAACTAAATGCTATGTCTTTCACTCTTGAATCTTTTCCTTGTCCAAATGAGAAGATTGACACATGGTTAGAAAAATTTGAGAAAATTGCAACTCTGTACGGGTTAGAGAGGTCGAGTTGGAATATGAAACTTTCCCAGGCCCTAAAAGGTTCTGCTTATGATGTTTATTCTAAGCTGGAAAGTAGCCAACAAGACGACTACGATGTGTTGAAGAAAGCGTTACTGGAGCGCTTTGAAATGAACGCTCGCAAGTTTTTGCAACTGTTTCGCAACAGCCGGAAAGAGAATTCTGAAACTTTTCACCAGTTCTCATCTCGTCTTAAGGGATATCTAACAAAGTGCCTTGAGCTTTCGCAGCTCCCCTCTACCTATGAAGGTCTTGAGGAACTTGTTCTAACTGAACAAATAAAGAACACTTTGTCTGCTGATACCCGGAGATTTCTCGCTGAGCAGGGGGCAGAAAAACTTGAAGACATTTTGGAAAAGTCTGAGCGTTATCACAATGCGCTGGCTGAACTACCGGCCACAAAGCGGAAACCGACAGAGGAGCATTTTCGAAAACATAACCTAGAGCAATCTTCTCAGGCTTCTAACCAAAACAACCACAGAGAAACTGGACCTCAAAACCCCCCTCCTGAAAAATCCAAGTTCTACAAGAACAAGTACCCCAACCACCCCAAACAGTCCGATCAACCCGACCGCCCTACATGGCAGCGTAGCCAGAAAGGACAAGGTGGCAAAGGGAGAACCCCCCGAGCACGGGACATATGATCAGACCGAGCACACCGAGCCTAAACGCATCGGATGCTTATTAACAGTCTCGCAAGGCGGAATTATTGACAGTGATTCCCAACCTCTTGGGGATAGACCCTCAACGCGAGGTATTGTTATTTTGAACGGTTCTCAAACTTCTTGCTTATTTGACACGGGGCTTTCTTATGATTGCATTGTTGCCAGGAACCTGGTCAAACCCGGTCAAGAGACAGCAGAGACCGTCCAACTTTGTGGAGTTCGTAAGAGTGAGGCACCTACAGCGCTTCCCATCGCATTGGTGGAGATCCACTCTGATTTCGTCAGAGGTGTGATCAAAGCGGCTGTTATGGATGATCCCATCTACCCAGTCATACTTGGCGGGAGATACGTGTGTATTGGGAAACCGGAAGAGCCGATTGTGGCAGCAGTAACTACAAGAGGGCAAACCAAGAAGGAACGGGAGCCTGCGCCTAATTTGTTACCTAGGGAACTTAAAGAAGCGCAATACAAGGACCCTACTTTGGCACCCTGCTTTAGGAAACTGCCCATGGCTAAGGAACCCAAACAGCACGGGGACATTTTTTCTGAGGATGGCGTACTTTATCGGAGAACGGGCAAGCCTGACCAAGGTTACAACCAGCTCCTAGTACCGAAACAGTACAGAAGCCAAATCCTAGAAATGGGGCACTCTCTTCCCTTTAGCGGACATATGGGACAGAACGCCACAAACCAACGTATAACCACTCATTATTGGTGGCCAGGAGTGAATACTGATATCATCAGATATGTCAAATCCTGTGCCCAGTGCCAACGTGTGCCACCCAAGCAACGGGCACCCCCAGTCCACATGGGTGAAATGCCAATAATGGGAACACCATTCGAACGGGTTGTGATCGACATTTTAGGGCCTTTCGAAAGGACTAAAAGAAGGAACAGGTTCATCCTGACCTTAGTCGATACATGCACTTTATGGGCAGAAGCTATCCCGCTAACATGCGCAGATGCCAAGCATGTCGCAGAAGCCCTCGTGCAGATTTTCACTCGGTTGGGATTCCCTCAGCAAGTGTTGACGGATAATGGATCTCCATACCGAAACCTGTTGATGGATGAGATCGTTAAGATCTTGAGGACCCAGCACATCCACACTAAGCCATATACTCCGGCCGGGAAATGGGCTCGTGGAACGTGCTAATGGAAACCTCACCATGATGCTAAGTAAGCTGGCACAAGTGAAACCTGAAGATTGGGATCTCTGTATTCCTGCAGCATTATTTGGCTACAGAGAATCTCCTCATACTTCCACAGGATTTCCGCCAGCTACACTCTTATTTGGCAGACCCATTAAGGGCCCGCTTGAAGCCTTACTTCAGTCTCTGACAGACGAGAAGGCGGATGAGACAGTCGTCTCAGCAAGTAAATATGTGTCGGTTTTAAAGGAAAGGTTGAAACTAGGGAGGGACCTAGCAACGACTAACTTTAAGCGAGCTCGCACAAAGCACGCTAACCGATACAGGAAAGTCGCGGAAGAGAGAGAACTGGAAGCAGGAGAGAAAGTTTTGGTGTTGCTCCCTACCGAGAACAACCAACTGAAGATCGGATGGCAAGGGCCGTTTACCGTCCTGAAAAAGATTTCTAAGGCTAACTACCAGATCTCTATTGAAGGAAAGGAGAAGGTTTTCCATTTAAATCTCTTAAAGAGATACTTGGAAAAACCAGTGCCAACCTCCGACCATCTCCTGACGATCGCCAAAACTGACGAAGATGATGATAGTGGCAGGGATATTCCACCGCTATCACAGGAAATCTTTCAAAAATGTCAGAAGCGGCGACGCTCTTTCAAGCGCGCATGGGAGACATTCCGGGGGAAGGAAACTTTGAGGAGTGGACTTGAGTAGGAATTGGACAGAGATGGAGGGGGAAGATGAGAGGGAAGAGGACAGACACCCCGAAGCTACGGTTATAGGAAATTAAACTCCATAACGTAGACATGGAGTGCTTCCATATCTTAAAGGGGGGAGGCTCTGTCACGTAGGGTTTATATTCATTTAATTTCCTACATTTCTTCCTATTCTTTCACCAAATTCTCTCTTTATTATCTCTGTATTTCATTTTTCCTGTATATTTTTCATCCATTCGTTTTGCGAATATTATTTTCATATAATTCGCAAACTTTACCTGTTTTCCTTTCTCTTAAAACTGAGAATCGCGCTAGGACGATATTACGTAGATGTCAGGGCTGCAGGGCGTCAGAAGGCGTGATAAGTCGGTTCGCTGAACATAGGACGTAGCAAATCGTCTACATTCTCACCGAGCGCGCGAGTTTCTTCTCGGCATTAGTCCCGGTGAGGTGTGATACTTTACATCTGCACCGGTCAGTATCCAGACATTTGTCTGGAAAATCCCAAACTGACACGGCGCTCACTTGGGCCATGGTCAGCTGTAGTGTGAAAAACTGCCCTGAAATGGAGTCAGGCTGTCTGGGATTTGAAACTGACACGCGTACATCGTGGTCAGTAGGTGACAGTTACGACACGCGTTAAGCGGACGTAAATGTTGGGAGTAGGGGAGATAATTTCGCTTGGCGAAATAAGTTTGGGCCCTTTGTCTGATTTTAAGATATTGGCCAAGTTTGAAACTTTAATTTCATTCTCGCTCATAGACTCCACAGTAGATAGGTCGCTCGAAAACAGAATAGCTGTTAGCGAAGATCTCAGTTTGTTTCGGCAATTTGTCGAACTTCTAGACTTCCAGAAATATTTTCAGCATTTTTTATTCTTAAGTTGTGCGACTACCTGTAATTCTGTGGTTGAGGTAATTAATATGATAGATATATAGATTTTGTGAGTGTTAAAGTGTTAAATCGCTTAATTCATTTTAATCTATTTCTTTAGCGCAGAAGAGAAATAAAGTGGTAGGCTATTATATTTTCTAGGGAAGCATTCAGTGGAAAGCAGAATAAAAATTAAAAATTTCTAGCTTATAACGGCAATTGTAGCTATTTATAAATTTAATTTAACTGCTAATACTCAGTCGAGTGTATTTTTCTAAACTAACGTATAAACTCTAGAATCCAGCCTCATGAATGGTGACGGAATACGCACGTGTTCTTAATTTATGAGGATTGCTGATTTTTAAATATAACTTACGTCACGGGAAGTTTAAATGATAAGCAAAGCTCTCTGCTTGCAAGTTTAAATGTAAGTTATTTAACCAGTTACAGATTCTGTTTATTATATTATATGTGTTATTTTTCCTCCACACAGTGAAAGTTTTGGGGTGACCCTAACTTTACCAGCACCTAGTAGTAGTTTCCATACTTGTGAAGAAATAGACAGTCCTTATTTTGAACCACGTGGGTTTTCTCAAGTAACACTGATCTGACGGTGCAAGTTAGACAGAAATACTAATATCCCTATAACGGGTTTTCAAAGACTGTAATGATAAATACTGGACCTTGGAGCCAGCACTTAATTTCTTCTAGAAACTCTATATAATTTGCTGCCTGGTGGCGTGAATATTAACAATCATTTCCCGACTAGATTATATCTTGTGGACAAATCTGTGGTGTGACTAAAGTGAATCCTATACTGAGGGAAGGCACCGACCTGACATTCATCATTTTTTAGAAACCTACGCTATTGACACTGTGCTCTGCTAACTCCCGCGCCTGGAATAATTGTTAGGTGACTTAATCAGACATTTGAACAAATTTGCATACCCAAGTAGTCGTTCCCGGAGACTCCAAGTTAAATACGTCTTTTGGAACTGGGGACTTCTTGGCAGAAGACTGCATTTTTTGAGTCTGTGTGAAAATCTAAAATCAATGTGTTCCAAGAGGCAGCAAGCAAAGTCGTGAGTACAAGTATGATAAGCCATGGCGGAATGAATGAGTGTACGCTGGTTTGAGTGATATTTTTCACTATTTTATCTTTGACACCCTGTTGCTGTCCTAATTTTTTTTCAATCTGCATAATTTGTTGCTAAGGCTAGAGTTCTTGTGTTTTTGTCTTAGGTTAAATCAGATTTTTTTTTTTTCAAACTCTGTGCATATAATTACGAGATAAAACAAAGAAAAACTCTTAGACTCAAACCCTATGTATCTGTGACTCGGGCGCCATCATCTGTTCTCTTAACGGGGGCCGGGCTAAACCTAGAGTTAACACTATAACGGGGCTATCATCCTTGCAACATTTCCTTGATTTTTTATGACTATGTGTATATGTATTTTCCTTGATGTACTTTCTTTGATGTTGTGAGCCGATTTTTTCCTGATAATAAAATCGCTCTTGAACTTAATAATCGTGTTTGGTCAGCTCGTTCTAGATAATATATATATCATTGTTATAGTTTTCCCACGTCTGTGTGTTTACCTGTCGTCACGTGTATGTGCGTGCCTGTGAGTGATAGAAATATACGTAATATGTATATTGGTGTAGTCTGTCTGACGCTGTAACAACTGTTGTAGAAGATAGGTGAGAGAGAGAAGAATTCTTTTCGCTTTCAGAGACAGCCACTATATCAAATCTATCATCTCATGTGTGTGTGGAAATTCTATTACCTTTCACTAACTCTCACTGAGTCTATCACCTATTCAAACCTATTCAGAAGGGACCAAACCTAGTCTTAATTCTCCTATCGGAAATCTACGACAGTACACAGACCACATAGAAACCATTAATGGACCACCAAGGAATTCATGGACCACACGTTAAGAAATCCTGACTTATAGGGTCAAGACAAGATGGTTGTTGTTTAACTAAGGTTGCTGAGCTTCTCACTCTTTAGCAGCCAATACCAAGTTGAAGACTTCTTGGTATTATCTACACTGTAGATCTAGGCCTTTCCTGTGGCTTTTCTGCCATTCCGAAACGTGTTTAAAGAGTTGAAGTCATGAGCTTCAGTTTCTCAGTGTAGCTTGCATTTAAAGGATCATCACATCTGGTCCCAAGCTAGGAGTAAGAAGTGCGTGGCATACTGTGCATTCCCCGCCATCAAAGGGGGCTCTCCAACTATGCAGAGCTAAAATACTGTATTCTGGTTCTGGGCTCTCTCAAGGAATTGTCACATCCTGCACAGAGCACTCAGCATCCCCTGCTTTTCACTGGGTCCATAGTGAGATCCTTCTGCATGCAGTCAACCAAGTCAAAGCCAAAGAATTACGCCTGAGGCTCAAGTGACTTCTCCAAGCTTAGTGTGCAATGCTGGGTTCTCAACAAGTTTACCCACAGGGGGAATCCCTGGAAGTGTGTGGATAATGTCAAGAGTCAATGAGGATGTAATTAGTCTCACAGACAGGTTCACTTTCATGTAAGTATATTGTAGCACTGTGCATAGCTGGTGGTCATATAAGGATGACTCCAGATATGCCGCCATGCATGGACAGGATGGTACAGATAGATGTCGTTAGAGGCTTCATGCTCCATAAACACTGCAGCAATGAAAACTTGCTGAACTGTTAACGCTGGAATCTAATGAGGAGTCATTCACTAGTCAAAGGAGAAGTGAGTTGTTGTTGTTTTGTTGATTTGCGTTTGCTCTACGCCATATCTCTCTTTTACAATGCTGGCTGTTAGTTTTGAGCAGTAAGTATGTTGTGTCATAGTTTACAGCTGGGCTGAGATATCTGCTCGAAACATCCGATTTCAGCAAGCAATTTTTACGGGTTTGCTTCCCTGCCACCTGACGTTTGTAGGTATGCTATACCTCACGCCCACCCAATAGCTCAGTGAGGTGGCTGCACCAATGAGCGTCATTGGATCTGAGACGCAACTCTGCCCCAGGTCTGGGAGGCACCGTTTCCGGGAACATCACACTCAGCCAATTGAAGCATCATTCGCCATATGAATGAGAAGTGAGTGAATGTTGAATGTGGCATGTGAATTACTTAAGCTTTGGTCTCTGAAGAGACAATAAAATAACAGGACTATTGTTCTCTCAAGTATGTCAAAAGCAGCAACTAACATAAGCCTGGCAATCCCACCATGTAAATTTTTTTTTAAATTTAATGAAGAAAAATATCCCGTTCAACCTCTGTTGGGTTATAATTAGGATATATATTGTGTTCAATTCCAAATAATATGAACATTTGCCGATATGAGAAAGTGGCATCACATTTGTCAAATCATTGTAAATAGGGACAATCACAATTACCAATTATACTTATATGTTAAAAAAAAATATATAAAAACGAACAAAATCAAGAAGAAGCTCTGAACAAGAATAATATTAAAGTGGAGGGGTGTAAAGGCCTGGTGGTTCCAGTTATATAACTGACTTTAATAGATATTTAATTGACTTTCACCTGTTAAAAGTCATGTGTATTGTAAGAACAGCATCGGACCTTCACATTCCCAGCCACTATATATTAACCTTTGTTCTTGTTAAATATTGTTTGATTATATTATGCAGTTCCCTAGGTCTGTCTATTCTTAACACCTCTTCTATATTTATAGGTAAGTTTGATGCATGCAAATAATCTAATATTGGTATTCTCATGTGTTCATACCTCTTACATTTTAACAAGAAATGTTCTATATTATTGTCTTGAAGACATCCTGCACAGTAAGGTTCTTCTATTCTGAAATAGCCTTTTCCTAGCTGTAGTCTGAGAAGTTTCTTATTACTGGGAATTTTCAATTCCATGGATATCTGACATTTTCTTGTTGGAGCCTTGAACATCTTATATGCATGTCTTCCTTTCAGATTTTATTCCCACTCTGCTATCCATTCATCTGTTATTAAATCTTTAATTAAGCACTTAATCTCTGATTTACTCATCCCTACATTTATTAGATTTTTATCAGATCAACCTTTCTCGGCTTCTTTATCTGCCCTTTCATTTCCCTCTATGCCAACATGTGAAGGTATCCAAGCAATTAAGACTGAACATCCTCTAGAATATAAGTATGTAGTAGCCAGAAATATCTCCTCTGCTATATCAGGTCTACTACATTCTCGTAAGTTTCTAAGTGCTTGAATTGTTGAAAGAGAGTCAGTTAAAACTGTTAGTTTCTTAGGAAGGTTATTAGAGAATATTTCTAGTGCTTTTAGTATTGCTACCATCTCTGCAGTGAAAATGGATTATTTTCTGTGATACTATATTCTTTTTCCATTTTCCATATTGGAATATATATTCCTATCCCCAATTCGCCATCGTCTCCCTTGGATCCACCTGTGTATACAGTCTTTTGATATTTGTTGCATATATTTATTGGCTGTGTTTTTAATATTTTCTATATTATTTGTTCTCTTAAGTATTTCTGCTAGGTGGTAGTCCGTGTCTGGTTTCTTGATCTCCCAGGGTGGAATCACTGACTTGTATTCACAACTGTTGATGTAATTAATGTAATTAATGTACGCAGATGGACAATTTCCTCCATACACTTCCATCCTGTAGGGCAGTGTTTCTCAACGGGGGGGGGGGGGGGGCGGGGGGGGACCGCCCCCTGGGTGGCGTTTTCAAGATGTCTGGGGGCGTTCAGATGGGTCGCAACGATTGGGTGTCGCTACTTTCATTCAGGGAGGCATTGTGTACATTTTTACAGGAATCAATATGAAACGATTACAACAGATATTCCCCTTCGCATAGCTTGTAACACATAGTTTTTATTTGCCCTGCGTCCCATGGAGTGTTTCAAGGATTCCAAACGCAACATTTAGTACCTGGGATGTTACCATTGTCAGGAGACAATAGGCGGAGATTTATGTCCCTTCAACACTCGAACTCGACACATATTTTCTTCTGGAAAGACATTCCCGTCAAACATTGGTTAGCCCGTGAACACATCACAGCCCTGTCACGAGTTGGATTTAAGTTAGAGTTATGCCCAAGTGTAGGACAAGACCCTAGTGTGAGAAAAGACTAAGATAATAGATTAATTATGAGAAATGACAGTGAATGTAGTAAGGTGAGTCTATTGGCCCGAGGAGGATAACCGAAATTAAATCTTCCTCGCCAAATCGTGACTGCAAGAAATGCTATAAACTCACCACCTCTGGCTACCTTTAACAGACTAAAGGAGATAAGGTTAAACTAACACTACAGACACCACTGTACAGACAACAGTTAAGGACTATACAGTGACGAAGCTGATCCAGTGAACATTAAATAAGTTTATTATACAAATCAACAGAATTTTCATAACATAGTAACAAACAAAGAAAAGCATATATCGTGCAAGGTTGCACCGACCTGGAAAACAAAGAAAATCAATTTGATTATAAGCACACCAAATTAAAACTCCAACCACTTTCACTCCTTCATACACCCTGCTGGGGACAAAATTTAAAAAAAATGATAAGTGATCTTAACTACAGTCTAATTTGGTGGGGCGTCAACTATAGCCACGCTCTATAATTTACTATTTCTAATGTCAAGGTTCTGCTGGTACTGCCGAAGACTATCTGCACAGTAGCTAACTCTGTCAGCGATATACGCCACTAAGTCACACTCTGCACTGCTAATTAATAGACTTTTTCTAACTCTAAGGCTCAGAGGCTATCCTCTAAGAATAATATGAGACTCTGCAGGTCCCTGATCTATTTTTCACCATCTCTCTCCATTTCTCCTGCCTTGCTGCTCTCGTTTCATTTCAGCAACCGGGAAATGATATCCCTTTCTTCCTGGTTCTGACTCGTACTTCTGATGACTAGGCACTTGCCGTAGACTGTAGAGGCTTCTCTATTTGGCGAAAAGAAAGCTGATTCTCCCTTGCTATGTTACCCCTCATTTGGGTTTAGGCACTTCGGTATTATTGTGACCGAGCAAAAAAAAAAAGACACCCCAACCCGCTTGCTTGGGTTCGATGGGTGTGTATGAGCTTAGAGCTCCGGGTCTTAAGAAAACCCTTCTCACTGAAGACTGCGTCGCTGTCTCGACCTGCTCTTCCTCGCTCCCTCTTTCTCTCTCTCTCTGGGGCCACAATACTCAGAGCCGATACCCCACTACGGTACAAGCTCTTACGCCTCTGGCGTTTTTCTCTCCTGCGAAGACTGGCTACCTTTGCCAGCTGTCAGGAACAAGATTTATTGGCAACCCCCGCTCTTCGGGCCGTGACCACTGCTGTGGACACAAAAGACATGCCACTCTGTACTACAATACCAAAATACTTTCATATAATAAATTTTCATATAAAACGTAAACAGTGGATGCTTCAGTCACTCAAATCTAGCACAAACATGTAAACACCCGAACGAAGACTGCTCCCCTATTTCCCCTCTCTTGTGCACGACGATACGTAAATATTTACTGACCCTGGGTCATCTCCCGACTACACCCTGTCTGTCTAGTAAACTCCAGACTCACTGATCAATACTTGATTATACACAGCTTGCCTCAAGCCTTAAAACATTAAAAACAGGTAGGGAAACCTCCCGTACTTAGGCCTACTTTAACTCTGTAAACGGTCTCAGGACCTTATCATCGTTTCCCCCTTATGATAAAAATGCACAACAATTAACTGCACATCAAATGTTTAAAATTCACCATTACATTTATATATTACATCTCTATACACAGAAATATATCTATCTCTATAGACTATATTTTCCTAGAACTCATTAAATTCCATAACACAAAAATCAAATACTACTCGGCATAATATTTAATTACACAACCACTTAAGGCACCATAAATTTCCTTTCACCTCTACCCCACGTGGTTTCCCTGCAATTATATTTTAACTCCCCCGATAGAAAAATACTTAATTATCTACTCTATCCAGCCAGAATTCCTGTCCAAATAAATCCCGGTAAACCACGTGATTAAATTCCCCGAAAAAAATCCGTTCCCGTATTTTAAAAAAAAATGAGACTTATCAGTATTAAACTCTCAAGGAAAAAAAAATACACGCGCTTCAGAATATTCTGTAAATTAATATAAATCTAGGATGCGTGTATTTCTACAGACTTTCTATTAAATCTACGGAGCACACCTACGTAATATCTCTTTATCACTCATAGACACTGCTATCACTGTAGAAATAAATGATGGCGTTACAAGTTATAAAGTTCAAAAATAAATTAAATTAGAACGGACTAAGGCTCTATTAGAGAACTAGATTTAATTACCACGCTACTTTAAATTACTGACATACCAAATATTGCGTTCCTTCAGCGTTAGAAGCCGACAATATGCTTGGATACACGGCCCGGACTTTCTGCCGACTAAGAGACCCGAACTTGAAAACCGCGTACTTTATTTTAGATTTTCCAACGCTGACCCCCGACCTACTTGAGGCTAGGCGTCTCACTACAACCAATAGAATTAAAGATACTCTAAAATTTTCCATGCGCTCATCTCTAAATTTAGAACCAGTGTATTCTTGCTTCCTTTAAATGCGCACGTATTTCCGGCTGCGTAACGTTACCTAACGACGTCTGTTTGCGTGGGCAGAAACGAATGTGATTCGTTGGACGTTACCTGGGTAGGGGTCATCTCCCCTTCCCCACGATAAAATGACCGCGATAAATTTAACAACGCAAAAATTGGAATTTCAAGATCGCGATAATTAGAAAAAGGCCGACTGGTGCCATTCAGTACTAACTTACATTAATCCCTATAGAAAAAAACCCGCAATTACTTGACCTACAGAACAAATCTAAACACCCCTATTATTCAGAGAGAAAAAAAGAATACTTCCCAATCTTTAATAGAGGGAAGACAAAAATGGCAAACTCAATAGTTACGAAGAAAAAACGAAATGGGGCCTATTGAAGACTAAACCACAGTAACTCCGTCACATTACCCCACCCTTCGAGGTCGGAGCCTGCCGATCTAATTTACTGTGGTCTTGGTGTTCAGATTGGTCCCTATCTATGTCTCCCGAGCTGTCTGTGATCGCTGAAGTTTCAGGGTCCCTACTGGGGTTTTCCCTGGCTGCCGCACTCCCAAGTTCTTTCTTCACTTTTCCTCTCCTGCGAGTTCTCCCCCGTACTTTCCTAACGGTGCGTGGTAATGTTTGCCGTAACCGTGCGTAACTGTTCACCGTTGTCCAAAGACCCGTGCACAATTCTCTCCTTATCTACTCCCATGCTCCTGTTGAAGGGCTGTTCTCTCTCTAGACCTGTGCCATCCCATGGTGGGTCTAAAACTTCCCTGGCTAGGTTTCTCAACAGACTGACCCGATCAGCCGACCTGACCGACTGGCTTTGTAGAGGCCGGGCGATGGCAACTACGGAGCTGCTCGCCAGCGGGGTTGTGACCGCTGGTACCTTGCAATGAACCTGAGAAATCTCGTGTATTTCTGACACAGGGTTTCCGTTCATTTTCTGGGTGTCTACTGAATCCTTACTGATCCCAGTAGCTTCTATCTTTGGAACAAGATAGGTAGTATCTGCCCCTGGCAGTGGTTCTGTGATCGCTCTTCCCCTACCAACATGAAGAGGGACAGAGCTCTCTAACATAGCCCCTTGCAAATTCATAAGGCCGCTTTCCTCACTCTTTTCTGGCCTGAAAAGTTCGTGAGAGGTAACTGTAGACCACGGGAGTCCTCCGTCTAACACCCTGGTTCTACCCTCAACCTTGCCCTCCCCTGTGAGAGTTACTGGCATCAGTTGGAATGTGTCCTGCAGTGACACTTGACGGTTTAAGATCCCGTTAGATTGCGGAGTATCTGAGATAAAGTACTCAGTGACTGGTTCCAATGTTCCTTGAAACAAATTGGAAAATATAGCCAATTTTTCAGGCTCCTCGTTACGCGGGTCGTTTCCTGTAAACGAGATACGAGAGTTGTGGGGCCCATCTCCGTTTATAGGCAAACGGACACTCAGATCACTGTCCTCCTCCGTTTGAGTAAAGTGCTGGTCGGATGGGGCTCCAGGGCTGGTTGGAAACATATGTTCGCTCGATTCGCCGTCTTGTGCCCTTTTAAGAGTGCGCTGGTCGTTGACATATGTGATACAGTTCTTGTCAGTATGTCCCTCTCCTGAAGGAGCTAATACCATCGGGGGCCTAGTTCCCGACAACAAAGAATGTATTTCCGAAATCAGAGGCGTCACCTCTGTTTGTCCATTAGGATGAACAGGGCTGACAGGCGAATACGCCTCTGCAGTTAACATACCGCTGTCCTTAGAGGCTCCTAACCTCTCCTTAACAAGACATGGATGTTCGAGCTCGCTCGGGGCTCCGTGACTTAGGGGTTCTCCCTGTTCACTTATCTGGCCTGCAGTAGGCCCCCTTGCATCAGCAAGGATCGGTGTACTAGGGGTTCCCAAAACTAAATGTGGGGCCCCTAGGATGAAGTCGTAAGCTGGCTGTGCCATTACAGCAGCTTTAATCGTGCCACGCACAAACTTGCACTTCACCTGAATATTGGCTACCGGAAAGCGCTGGGAGGTCCCTTTCCTTAAAACGCCACCAATATCAACTTTCTCCCCTGTCATTTGCCCGGGCTTCACCAGATGTCGGGCAACTATGCTGGGGTATGTAAGACCGCTGTCGAATAAACACGTAGTCGCAGTCCCGTTCACTTCAGCTGGTCCGCTGTTGGAGAACAACTTCTCCGACTGAATGGGTTCCCAGGTGTTCCCTTTTGTCGCTCGCACCGGCCTTAAGCAAGCCGCATGATGCACGGGTGGTTTATTCATACACCTGGAGGTCCAATGGGAAGTGGTCCGACAATTTCGACAGTATCTCTCATTATCTCCTCGGTGTCTGGCGGGGTCCTGAGAGTTTGGCCCCTGTGATCTGTTGTGAGGCTGGGGGCGCAGGTTATGACCGGAATGGGGCTCCTTGCGTGAAGGCCCCTGCTGCTGGTGAGCATGAGAAGACGACTGTGCCGATGAAGCTCCTTTGTCCTGGACGGGCGGGTCTGGGTGCTTTCGTTTCTGGCCCAGTACTTCGGCCTGTGCCGTCTGGAACCTTTCAGCAAACAGAATGATCTGGTCCAGTTGCTGGGCGCCCTGCTCCGCCAGGTACCTCCTCAAATCAGGAGACATGTTTGCCTTGATTTGTTCCACCATTATTAACTCTTCTAATCCTTCAAAGGATTTAGCCAGTCCCGACAACTCTCTCCAGCGAGTGAGGTAATTCCGCAGCCTTTCAGCAAACTGAGGAAAGCTTTCTCCCTTCTCCAGGCGACTTTCCCTGAACATGGTTTGGCATTTACGGGGGGTCCACTGGAATCTTTGCAACAATGCGTTCCGTAGTGCCTCGAAGTTGTTCTGGTCGTCTATGAGCAACTTGTGGTAGACGTCATACGCATGACCTCTGAGGGACTGCGATAACTTTAGACACCAAAGACCTTCATCCAACCCACTGCCCTCCGAAGACCTGAGCTGCAGTTCCAGAGAACGCATGGCAAGTTCGTGCTGTCTTTCTGCTGCCTTTTCCCTTTCCTCAACTTCTGCTGCCCTTTTTCTTTCCTCAAATTCTGCTGCCATTTTCCTTTCCTCAACTTCTGCTGCCCTTTTTCTTTCCTCAACTTCTGCTGCCCTTTCCTCTTTCTGATTATGCCTATCATTTTCTCTGATCATGTAGGCCTTAGTTTCCTCCTTGTCCATTCCCATGTCCTAAGCAGCGTCACGCCAGGCAGCTCGTAACTTGGCCATATCTGCCATCTTACCTGTAACTGCTGTAGCTTACCAAAGACAAGAAATGACAGAAAGAAAAAAAAAAAGAAGGAATTACCTGTTACCTACTGAGGAATGCTATCTCTATAACCTCGGTCCCAAAACCCGAACTCAGCTCCAGTCTGACTAATAACTACCTGAAAAATATTGTTATGCAGCTACTAAAAATTCCACCTTCCTGTTAAGAAAAAAAAATCAGTTAGCCATCAATTACCTCTAAGTTCTATAACTAACCTATCACTACAATCCAACTGCCTGCAACCTGTGGAAAAACTTTCTGTGGAAAAACTTATAACTGGATCAGTTCTACTGGATCAGTTCTAATAGCTCAGTCTAGGGGATATTGATAGAATCTATTCTCAGACTTTCCTATAGAAAACAATCTGTCAATCAAGATAAGATCCCAGAATTGATCCCAAGGACGATCGCCACCCACTTTGTCACGAGTTGGATTTAAGTTAGAGTTATGCCCAAGTGTAGGACAAGACCCTAGTGTGAGAAAAGACTAAGATAATAGATTAATTATGAGAAATGACAGTGAATGTAGTAAGGTGAGTCTATTGGCCCGAGGAGGATAACCGAAATTAAATCTTCCTCGCCAAATCGTGACTGTAAGAAATGCTATAAACTCACCACCTCTGGCTACCTTTAACAGACTAAAGGAGATAAGGTTAAACTAACACTACAGACACCACTGTACAGACAACAGTTAAGGACTATACAGTGACGAAGCTGATCCAGTGAACATTAAATAAGTTTATTATACAAATCAACAGAATTTTCATAACATAGTAACAAACAAAGAAAAACATATATCGTGCAAGGTTGCACCGACCTGGAAAACAAAGAAAATCAATTTGATTATAAGCACACCAAATTAAAACTCCAACCACTTTCACTCCTTCATACACCCTGCTGGGGACAAAATTTAAAAAAATGATAAGTGATCTTAACTACAGTCTAATTTGGTGGGGCGTCAACTATAGCCACGCTCTATAATTTACTATTTCTAATGTCAAGGTTCTGCTGGTACTGCCGAAGACTATCTGCACAGTAGCTAACTCTGTCAGCGATATACGCCACTAAGTCACACTCTGCACTGCTAATTAATAGACTTTTTCTAACTCTAAGGCTCAGAGGCTATCCTCTAAGAATAATATGAGACTCTGCAGGTCCCTGATCTATTTTTCACCATCTCTCTCCACTTCTGCCTTGCTGCTCTCGTTTCATTTCAGCAACCGGGAAATGATATCCCTTTCTTCCTGGTTCTGACTCGTACTTCTGATGACTAGGCACTTGCCGTAGACTGTAGAGGCTTCTCTATTTGGCGAAAAGAAAGCTGATTCTCCCTTGCTATGTTACCCCTCATTTGGGTTTAGGCACTTCGGTATTATTGTGACCGAGCAAAAAAAAAAAGACACCCCAACCCGCTTGCTTGGGTTCGATGGGTGTGTATGAGCTTAGAGCTCCGGGTCTTAAGAAAACCCTTCTCACTGAAGACTGCGTCGCTGTCTCGACCTGCTCTTCCTCGCTCCCTCTTTCTCTCTCTCTGGGGCCACAATACTCAGAGCCGATACCCCACTACGGTACAAGCTCTTACGCCTCTGGCGTTTTTCTCTCCTGCGAAGACTGGCTACCTTTGCCAGCTGTCAGGAACAAGATTTATTGGCAACCCCCGCTCTTCGGGCCGTGACCACTGCTGTGGACACAAAAGACATGCCACTCTGTACTACAATACCAAAATACTTTCATATAATAAATTTTCATATAAAACGTAAACAGTGGATGCTTCAGTCACTCAAATCTAGCACAAACATGTAAACACCCGAACGAAGACTGCTCCCCTATTTCCCCTCTCTTGTGCACGACGATACGTAAATATTTACTGACCCTGGGTCATCTCCCGACTACACCCTGTCTGTCTAGTAAACTCCAGACTCACTGATCAATACTTGATTATACACAGCTTGCCTCAAGCCTTAAAACATTAAAAACAGGTAGGGAAACCTCCCGTACTTAGGCCTACTTTAACTCTGTAAACGGTCTCAGGACCTTATCATCGTTTCCCCCTTATGATAAAAATGCACAACAATTAACTGCACATCAAATGTTTAAAATTCACCATTACATTTATATATTACATCTCTATACACAGAAATATATCTATCTCTATAGACTATATTTTCCTAGAACTCATTAAATTCCATAACACAAAAATCAAATACTACTCGGCATAATATTTAATTACACAACCACTTAAGGCACCATAAATTTCCTTTCACCTCTACCCCACGTGGTTTCCCTGCAATTATATTTTAACTCCCCCGATAGAAAAATACTTAATTATCTACTCTATCCAGCCAGAATTCCTGTCCAAATAAATCCCGGTAAACCACGTGATTAAATTCCCCGAAAAAAATCCGTTCCCGTATTTTAAAAAAAAAAGAGACTTATCAGTATTAAACTCTCAAGGAAAAAAAAAATACACGCGCTTCAGAATATTCTGTAAATTAATATAAATCTAGGATGCGTGTATTTCTACAGACTTTCTATTAAATCTACGGAGCACACCTACGTAATATCTCTTTATCACTCATAGACACTGCTATCACTGTAGAAATAAATGATGGCGTTACAAGTTATAAAGTTCAAAAATAAATTAAATTAGAACGGACTAAGGCTCTATTAGAGAACTAGATTTAATTACCACGCTACTTTAAATTACTGACATACCAAATATTGCGTTCCTTCAGCGTTAGAAGCCGACAATATGCTTGGATACACGGCCCGGACTTTCTGCCGACTAAGAGACCCGAACTTGAAAACCGCGTACTTTATTTTAGATTTTCCAACGCTGACCCCAGACCTACTTGAGGCTAGGCGTCTCACTACAACCAATAGAATTAAAGATACTCTAAAATTTTCCATGCGCTCATCTCTAAATTTAGAACCAGTGTATTCTTGCTTCCTTTAAATGCGCACGTATTTCCGGCTGCGTAACGTTACCTAACGACGTCTGTTTGCGTGGGCAGAAACGAATGTGATTCGTTGGACGTTACCTGGGTAGGGGTCATCTCCCCTTCCCCACGATAAAATGACCGCGATAAATTTAACAACGCAAAAATTGGAATTTCAAGATCGCGATAATTAGAAAAAGGCCGACTGGTGCCATTCAGTACTAACTTACATTAATCCCTATAGAAAAAAACCCGCAATTACTTGACCTACAGAACAAATCTAAACACCCCTATTATTCAGAGAGAAAAAAAGAATACTTCCCAATCTTTAATAGAGGGAAGACAAAAATGGCAAACTCAATAGTTACGAAGAAAAAACGAAATGGGGCCTATTGAAGACTAAACCACAGTAACTCCGTCACAAGCCCCTTCCCTACTCTGTCCACATCCACAGCATGACTCCCTCCCAAAACATTCCCCGCACAATCACGTGTGCCTGCCAAAAACTCCTCTTTGTTTAGCGTGGTTGACGTTATAGTCAGCACTACACAGAATTGTGTGTGACCTTTGCATTCAACTCTCTTTGATGTGAGTGCACCGTAAATACCTTCTCGAAAACAGGGACGTTGTGGCTTAGTTTTAATGCATCTTTGGATGTTTCGAGTGTAGAGAATTAAACTCTGTCAGTTTTGAGGCTTGACGAGGTGTAGATGTATGTGCAGTGATATTATTCTAAAATTTACAATATGTGAGCAGTAAAGAGAAAGTGTCGACAATATTCAGTTGAATATTTGAAATTAGAAGATTATTGCAGTCATTTGGATGCTATTAAAATGATATGGGCATAAGATTTAGACTTGCAAGAACTAATAAGGCCGGATTGAGTGATTAATCCGTTTGAATCAGACGTGGAACAAGTTAGTCAACATTTACAAGAAGAATTAATTGAATTAAAAAATGACTTCGAGGCAAAAGCACGATTCAGTCACTCACATTACGAAAAATGTTGGATCCAGCAGAGGCTTGCGTATCCCGTTCTTTGGCATGAAACTAAAATGCTAATTACAGCATTCCCAACGTCGTATTTGGTGGAGAAGGGGTTCGGTGCAGTAGTGTTGCTACTACAAAAGCAACGAAACCGACTACAGATTTGTAACAGGAGATTTGAGACTTCTTTTAACAAGCTTAGAACCAAATATTACAACACTGGCTGAGTGACACCAAGCAAGTATATTATTAAGCTTCATTAGTAAGTGAACGTTTTATATAATTAAATTATTATTATCAACTAATAATTTTTCCAATTTTTTTCATGGTTAAATTGGTTACATAAAGTTAGTTGCTTATCCCTTTACAGGACGTGGCAATCAACCCCAGCTTTTATTGGCTGTTTGTGATTCTTCTAGGCAATTTTTTTCATTCAGTAGTTTGCCATTGCTTTCTGAACGGTACGGCGCTTATACCATTGTTAAAAGTCCACACAAAGCGATCTGCTACCAAACCGCCTGCAGCAGGTTTCGAACCTGGTATATCTGGATTATGAAACTGCGTTCATATCCATTAGGCCACAGACGCCGGTTACATAAGGAGAGGCTTAAATATTCAGATTTGAAGATATATGTCCAGTCATTTAGGTGCTATTAAAATGATATGATTATAATAGTTATGGAGTTGTAAGAACTAATTTTGTATCATTTGCTCCGCCAATTTGTAATTCAAAGATAATGAACTTGTGATGTATATAATTCCGTACTTAAACACATATTTAATATAACTATGCTTTTATGTGTGCTTCCTCTTTTTCTTTATATTATAAGAAAAGATAACTCATTAACTGCATTGCTTTTTTTTAAAGTATGGTGGAATATATGTGTATGTTTGTGTATACACGATAAAGAGCAAGGGGGTTTTAAAAGAGTGGGGGGCTTTTTAAAATATTAGTTGTCAAAAGGGGGCGTTGCTACTATCAGGGTTGAGAAACACTGCTGTAGGGTATCTAGTGGTATTCATTGGATTGGCCTGAGTTGTTAGTTGGCATCTGGTAAAAGCTGTATGTGCTGGGTGAGACTTATCTAACATAACTCTGTTCATGTAATTTAGTCTTAACTCCTTTTTCCGAAATTCTAAGGGTAGAATTCCTAAAGCCACCTCTACAGCTCCCATTGATGTTGATCTGATTGCACCTGCTATTGTACATAAAGCCTGATGCTGAATTCTGTCTAATTTAATCTTGTTACTGTGTGCAGCAGAGTCATGAAGAAGATAGGAGTAAAATATATAATTATTTAGAGAGTTTTCTGCAAGATAGATATTTCACTGTTCAGGTAAACAATGATAGATCAGAACTGTATGAACAACAAAATGGAATACCCCAAGGATCAGTAATATCTCCATCAATTTTTACAATAATGGTAAATGATTTAGGTGAAGAATTTAATGATATAACAAATAAATTGTCACAGTTTGCAGATGATGTTGCTATATGGAGGACTGGGAAACATTCACCATGTAAAATGAATTGCCCTGGAAGCTAACGCTCCAAGAGATAAAATAAATGCTTTAATTCACGTTTCTTTTAAGGGGGCCAGCAACAGTGAAGGCTCCTTGCTCCATAGGGTTTGGTTTGGTTTTTAAGGACTATCTTCATTGCACACGGACAACGCCATCAGTGCTCTGATCTCCTCCCTTAGATCACACAAGGAAGATCTCAGCGCAGTGCACAAACTCCATAGCACCGGCGAGAATCCCAATGTGTGTAAATAATGTTTGGAATCACACATTCTATAAATATTTTTTGGTGGGTAGGTTTCCTAATATTTAAATTTTGCCAGGGCAGTTGCCTGATAAGCCTACTCTTTACGATTTCCAACTGCCGTGGGATTTTTAACGTGCGCAACCTGCACACGGGATCTCCTATTTTTTTCGCCCTTATCCGAGAAGGCTAGGCATCGGATCTCACTACCCATGTGACCAGGGGGGAGTATGACGTAATTAGGACCACTGATTCTGAAAAAAAAATTTCAATAAATTATAATCCCTCAACTGGGATTTGAGCCCGATATGTCTCTTGAATACGAGGCGGACGCCATACCTCTGAGCCACATAGGGTACGAAAAGGGAAATGATGATAATGATATACAAGAGCATATTAAGTAAGAGGAAACATGAATGGCATGATGGGAATGAAATAATATAGGAGAAAAAGATATAGAAAATTAGTAACACACAAACAAAAATGTTAATGATGGTGATACTGTGCAAGACGGAGAGGAAAAAGGAGAGAGTCAGAGACAGAGAAGAGAGAGAGAGAGAGAGAGAGAGAGAGAGAGAGAGAGAGAGAGAGAGAGAGAGAGAGAGAGAGAGAGGGCATAAAGAAATAAAAGGTGACAGGCGAAGGTGATGTAATGGAGGACAGAAAATGTCGAGACAGAGCGAACTTAAGAGACATAAAGAGAAAGTTATAAACCTGCTTAAAAGTTGTGTCCATGTTGCCAGTCTTCTCGTATATTTTCTGACCAAACCATTTGTAGATTCTCTTCCCTGGGTTCCATCCATAAGACGTAAGGAGGTTGGGAATGAGACTGAGGTAGCCACATTTATGATCTATTGGATAAATTGATAAAACACATTTAATTACATAGGCTAGTCCTTTATATGACAAACATACATATAACTTTTGGCCAACATAGATTCATCATTGGTACGTGGACATAATAAATACATGGACATAATACATATATGTAAATGCAAAATAATCAAAGAGAGCAAACATCTGACTTATGACGATTTAACGAGCTACGATTTTTAAAAAAAGTCATATGATTAATCCAGAATTTCATAATTCAATCATTCATTTCTCTTCAGCTTCTCAGGCCTTCAGAAAACTCATATGTAGTTCTGTCACGTGCCATCAGCTCAAGGTCTTTCCGTGCCTTCTCCACCCCTTTAATTTATGTCTCCAGTTAGCTGCTTCATACGTTTTTCAGTCTCCTTTAACTTAATCATGAAAGTACAGCACGTGCAGTAATAGCAATACTACTACTATTTTTCTGTTCTATGAAATAATACAGCGCTTTTTTTAAAAACAGGGCTATACGCCAAGTTTGACGCAGATGTCGCGTCTTCAGGCCTATCAATGACCCAAAAATGTATTGCATAACCATCTCGTCTAACCACTTATCAGGTCACAAACATAATATTACCTAGTGACGCAAAAGGTTGCTGTGTTTTTAATTTGAACAAACTTACCCAGGAAGATATTATTGAGGTTAAGACTGAAGAACTGCTCCAGATCGCGAGAATCATATCCTACGGCTAAAAGGGCGGCTGTCATCGCTCCAGCGCTGGTACCGGCCAGTCTTTTGATCTGAGGCCAGATGTTAAGTTCTTCCAGAAGCTGGGAAAATCAATGTTTTCTTAGTCAGCCACTTTGAATACACTAAACTGGAAGAATACATTTAATAAGCAGCAGACGAGACTTATCTCAAATGATGACGTCTGCTCAGGTAGTGAAGTAAAATTAAATAATATTAATGATTGAAAAACAAGTCCTGTAATTGCCAGTTACCATGACTACCATGATGCCAAGTCCCGTAATTGCCAGTTACCATGACTACCATGATGCCGAGTCCCGTAACTGCCAGTTACCATGACTACCAAGATGCCAAGTCTATTTTATTAAGTCACGCAAAGCTGCCCGAGGAAGCAGTTGCCGCATTTTTTTCATGGTCTCTTCAGAAACAAAAAAAGAATAACCAGTCCATAAGGTATTTTATCATTTGTCCTAATATAAACGATGGACGCTGTGTCTAGGTTGGCGCCTCGCCAAAACTTTATTTAAAAAAAATGACTCTTCAGAAACCCCCGGTAACTACACGGGGAAAGAATATGCCTACTGCTCCATCAGGCAGGACACAAGAGGCGACAAATATCGGGCTGCGCATTGGACCAGCAGCATCGCCATGCAAAATATATTGCCTCATATACCACTACTGAAAGATCAAATGCTTTGATGTAGGCTTCGTTCAAGAGGCCATTTTCGGTGGAGGATCTATCCTCCGTAAAGAGCGGAAAAATAGATAAAAATATATAAAGAAGGTATTTTATATTCATGTCTCATATCGCTGAACACGGCATACTATATAGCCATATTGTGGTTCTTGCAGGGGCGTACTTAAGTATCTGACACCCGGGGCGGATCCCACCTGTAGCACCCTCCTCCAAACAGAAACACACTTGATGGTATATTTTAACAGAAAGTACTGTCATAATAGTGTCCGATTTACCCCCCCCCCCCTTTTTTTTGCTGTTACCAGATGAGCCCCCCCCCCCCCCCCTGCACCCTTCCTTAGTACGCCACTGGGTTCTTGCTTTGTTACAGTTGACGCCAGGACCGGGATTATGTGCTCATAGGCCCTAGACACGTGTATTCTGAAATGTGCTGTAACAGTGGATTGAAATGGGGAAAATAATGTTCCCCTTCATACATGGGACCTAAAAATTTTGCAGGCCCTAGCCTACAGTAAAAGAAAAAAGTAAAGGATCCCGTTACACGCCCATTGAGGCATATTGGGAATATGGTGTTAGGCCCATATTTTCTTGACCATCGGCACACTAGGGGTGATGTGGTCAGCATCACGCCGGCCGCCTTAACCTTCCCAGAAGTTGCTCTGGTACCCAGTTGGGGCTGGGTCGACCCAGGAGCCGTTTGCGGCCTAAAATAATCCCACCTCATATGGGGATCGACCCATAGACCACTGAGCTAGGAAGCCAGTGCACTAACCACTATGCTACCGCGGCTCCCCTAGCCTACAGTGCCCGATGGGAAATCCGGCCCTGGTTGATAGTAACGAAAGGTTTTGCCTTTAACGGAAGATTTCCTTCTGTCTCCTGTTGTTAGATTCCTAATGAGAATGGCCACCACTGCATTTGGTCCCCTCTGCAGAAAGCTTACAACAAAGCAGTTCCTATGCTCTTGCACTAGTAGTTTCTGAGGAATTTGTTTCAAAATCGAGGCTGTTAGCCCTATGCACAGTTTCAGATTAATCGCTTCTTAAAACTTGCTTGAAGAAGCAGTGACAATATTTTTTCTAAATTTAATTAAGAGACCCCAGTAAACATTCGAGGCGCCTTGGGAGCTATACGGTTTTATACAAGTCTGTAAATCTTCCCCGCTACTTTTGTTTCTTTTTATTTGTTTACACTTGCTCTTGTATAGTACACGTCTTATATTATATTACATTGCTGTAGTGTTTAATACACCCGGTGTTACGAGTGGGCCAAAGACGTGTTCTGATCTGTCAAACGTGTCCCAAACTGCTGTTTATTTTATTTCAAAAGATCAATGAACCCTAGGCTTATGTTAATAACAAAGGATTGCATTATGTAGCTTGGCGGTGGTTTCATAATAAATATCAAAGCATAAAATAGTGGGATTATTATAAAGTCCGTGCGTAACTTTAAACTTTAATAACTGCGGATGTACACGTGATTAAAGTATCCTGTAAATGGTTTATGAAAGCATAATGTAATAAGTTTTAACGCAATACGTTCAAGTGTTTAGGCTTCAACATAAAACCTTTTTTCGAGACACATCGTCCAATCTGATTTTCCCACTCGTTGAAAACATTTCTCCAATTGCTGTTTGGTGTAACATTTGTGATATTGACCTTCAGTTCATCCAGAGAATATGGTTTTCATGACAAGAGAACAGGTTTAACGTTATAAATTATGAGTTTATGCGCCGCTTACAGTGTACAAAATTATTACAGCTTACAGCTGCACGCGGACTTTTTAACTACCCTGAATAGTGAACCTCAAGTTGTTATCCTTACATACAGGGCTTCATGCCTGTCCCTTTGTCGTTCCGAAAGTAGCACGAGGTCGCCAAGACATTTTGCCGACCAAGCACATTCTGTCAACAAACACATGCCAAGTCCTCCCACCCCGTACCATCACCTGAAGGTCATTCCATGTCTTCCTCATAATTTTAACTTATGTCTCCACTTCTCTTCTTTATGTGTTTTCCCGTCTTCCTTTACTTCGTTTACCCGGAGAGTTTCAGAACAAGGACTGCCCAGTAATGTTATCAACAGGCTCCCTCAATGTGTTCCTTATGCATCGCCAGAGCCTTCTTCTCATCTTATGTTCCACTGGCACTTGTCTAATTCTTGATATTAGTTCAACATTAGTGATCTTCTTTAAACCATTTGACTTCTTCTATTCTATACAAACACCCATTTATGAACGTCTGTAACTTCTTGGTTGTTACTGTTGTTTTCTTCGTGTTTCACAATCATACAATAGGACTGAATTGACGTTTGAATTGAAGAATGTTAATATGTGTTGGACTTATAACATCTTAATTAATTCATTTATTTTTGCGTGTTAATACATCATTATTATTTTTAACAATATTTCATTACTTATTTTATATATTATTTACTTTTAATTTATATTTTACTATCATTATTACATTTTATTTAAATATTTCAATGTCATTTTGCTCTTTTAAAAAATATGAAAAAAAATTATTATTACTATTTATTAAAGTTTTTCTCCACACATTTTTTTTCATATTTATCCGCGTTGTTACTATCTGGCTTCGCGAGATTTCTATGACTATTGTATTTCTCTAATATCTTTTCGCTGTCCCTCTCTTTTGCCACTTTCCTCCTCCATTTTATTCTCGTTTTCACTACCACTGTGAAGTTTTCCTTGTCTTCCTTTTCAGGCAAGAAAGATTTACCAGGGTGATCACAGAGCTTCACATTCATGTTTTTTTTTTTTTTTAAATCATGCACTTGGATTAGTTCGCACTTTATGTTTTCTACAGTTTTCTTTGTCTTGTCCGTGACAACGTATATGTGGTCGTAACGTAGGCGTTTATCTGTCTTTTATCGTCATAAGACACCCCTGCTAGCTTTTATGCACATAACTTCCATTAACCTGTACGTTACACTGGGTTCATTAGACTTTACAGCACACGGTCGGTATCCACTTCGACCAGAAATCACAGGGTATGACTTGGCAGATCTCATATGATGATTTGGTAAATCTCTAACTACCAGAGGGAAAAAACGAAACAAATTTTAAAGCTAGAGAAATTCCGTACTAGCCCTTTCCCATCGGCATTAAAAAGCGATGTACCACCAGAAATACAGGTACATAAAGTTAAAATCACCAGCTAGCTTGCTAAAATTCACATTATTCATGCACTGTATAAGGTAAAGACGCGATTTTTGTAATGAAGTTAACATTTTGTAAAATACGAGTATAACTGAGTTTGAATTATCTACCGCTCTGTTGATGGCACTGCATAAAAAACATATGTCCGACAGAGGTAAACTTACATACAAGCTGCACTTATCCCACTTTTTAAAGACTCAGAAGCCTGAAGACAGGCATAATTTTATCAGGGTAGGTTTTTACAGAGCTCGGAGTTTCTAAAGTAGATCTCAACAGATCCTGGTTTGCCTACCACTGCAATATTATGCCCGACACGGTTCATCGCATCATTGCCCATAACGTCTCTTGCAGATGTCGTGTATTTATCCTCCCCCACCCCCAACAATCTTAGATTGAATATCTGTACTGTGGTACTTCTTCACACACACACACCCACCCCCCCCGTCTGCCGGTGTGTAATGTCAGTAAATGTCCCATGTAGTTTCCGGGGGTCTCCGAAGAGACAAAGAAAGAATAGATCTACTACTTCACCCTCAGGTGACCTTCACCCTGAGGTGACTAATATGAGGTTGTGCATGAGGCTGGCAACCTCATCATATAAAACAAATTGCCATAGCAACCATTTCGGCAAGAGCGCCTCACTGTTTGGGTGCAGGCTTTCTGTTGGGCGGAAAAGGGGGGGGGGGGGTGCAGCTGCAGTGAAGGTTACATACTCTGTAGGGAACCATCGGTAAATGATGATTAATGTGAGTAACTTGTGTGAACTAGTGCCCTAGATTCATCTGAATCTAGGGCACTAGTGTGAACCAGTCAGCCCTGCATGCATGCTGGCTGGCGGAATTACAGTTTACTGTGCAGTTGGCCATCTTGTCGCATTATTATCACAAACACGGTTGTCGTAGATTTCCGATAGGAGAATTAAGACTAGGTTTGGTCCCTTCTGAATAGGTTTGAATAGGTGATAGACTCAGTGAGAGTTTGTGAAAGGTAATAGAATTTCCACACACGTGAGATGATAGATTTGATATAGTGGCTGTCTCTGAAAGCGAAAAGAATTCTTCTCTCTCTCACCTATCTTCTACAACAGTTGTTACAGCGTCAGACAGACTACACCAATATACATATTACGTATATTTCTATCACTCACAGGCACGCACATACACGTGACGGCAGGTAAACACACAGACGTGGGAAAACTATAACAATGATATATATATTATCTAGAACGAGCTGACCAAACACGATTATTAAGTTCAAGAGCGATTTTATTATCAGGAAAAATCGGCTCACAACATCAAAGAAAGTACATCAAGGAAAATACATATACACATAGTCATAAAAAATCAAGGAAATGTTGCAAGGATGATAGCCCCGTTATAGTGTTAACTCTAGGTTTAGCCCGGCCCCGTTAAGAGAACAGATGATGGCGCCAGAGTCACAGATACATAGGGTTTGAGTCTAAGAGTTTTTCTTTGTTTTATCTCGTAATTATATGCACAGAGTTTGAAAAAAATCTGATTTAACCTAAGACAAAAAAAAACACAAGAACTCTAGCCTTAGCAACAAATTATGCAGATTGGAAAAAAAAAATTAGGACAGCGACAGGGTGTCAAAGATATAATAGTGAAAATATCACTCAGACCAGTGTACACTCATTCATTCCGCCAGGGCTTCTCATTCAGGTACTCACGACTTTGCTCGCCGCCTCTTGGAACACATTGATCTTAGATTTTCACACAGACTCAAAAAATGCAGTCTTCTGCCAAGAAGTCCCCAGTTCCAAAAGACGTATTTAACTTGGAGTCTCCGGGAACGACTACTTGGGTATGCAAATTTGTTCAAATGTCTGATTAAGTCACCTAACAATTATTCCAGGCGCGGGAGTTAGCAGAGCACAGTGTCAATAGCGTAGGTTTCTAAAAAATGATGAATGTCAGGTCGGTGCCTTCCCTCAGTATAGGATTCACTTTAGTCACACCACAGATTTGTCCACAAGATATAATCTAGTCGGGAAATGATTGTTAATATTCACGCCACAAGGCAGCAAATTATATAGAGTTTCTAGAAGAAATTAAGTGCTGGCTCCAAGGTCCAGTATTTATCATTACAGTCTTTGAAAACCCGTTATAGGGATATTAGTATTTCTGTCTAACTTGCACCGTCAGATCAGTGTTACTTGAGAAAATCCACGTGGTTCAAAATAAGGACTGTCTATTTCTTCACAAGTATGGAAACTACTACTAGGTGCTGGTAAAGTTAGGGTCACCCCAAAACTTTCACTGTGTGGAGGAAAAATAACACATATAATATAATAAACAGAATCTGTACTGGTTAAAACTTACATTTAAACTTGCAAGCAGAGAGCTTTGCTTATCATTTAAACTTCCCGTGACGTAAGTTATATTTAAAAATCAGCATTCCTCATAAATTAGGAACACGTGCGTATCCCGTCATCATTCATGAGGCTCGATTCTAGAGTTTATACGTTAGTTTAGAAAAATACACTCGACTGAGTATTAGCAGTTAAATTAAATTCATAAATAGCTACAATTGCCGTTATAAGCTAGAAATTATAATTTCCTACTGCTTTCCACTGAATGCTTCCCTAGAAAATATAATAGCCTACCACTTTATCTCTCTTCTGCGCTAAAGAAATAGGTTAAAAATGAATTAAGCGATTTAACACTTTAACACTCACAAAATCTATATATCTATCATATTAATTACCTCAACCACAGAATTACAGGTAGTCGCACAACTTAAGAATAAAAATGCTGAAAATATTTCTGGAAGTCTAGAAGTTCGACAAATTGCCGAAACAAACTGAGATCTTCTCTAACAGCTATTCTGTTTTTCGAGCGACCTATCTACTGTGGAGTCTATGAGCGAGAATGAAATTAAAGTTTCAAACTTGGCCAATATCTTAAAATCAGACAAAGGGCCCAAACTATTTCGCCACGCGAAATTATCTCCCCTACTCCCAACATTTACGTCCGCTTAACGCGTGTCGTAACTGTCACCTACTGACCACGATGTACGCGTGTCAGTTTCAAATCCCAGACAGCCTGACTCCATTTCAGGGCAGTTTTCACACTACAGCTGACCATGGCCCACGGTGAGCGCCGTGTCAGTTTGGGATTTTCGAGACAAATGTCTGGATACTGACCGGTGCAGATGTAAAGTATCACACCTCACCGGGACTATGCCGAGAAGAAGCTCGCGCGCTCGTTGAGAATGTAGACGATTTGCTACGTCCTGTGTTCAGCGAACCGACTTATCACGCCTTCTGACGCCCTGCAGCCCTGACATCTACGTAATATCGTCCTAGCGCGATTCTCAGTTTTAGAGAAAGGAAAACAGGTAAAGTTTGCGAATTATATGAAAACACTATACGCAAAACGAATGGATGAAAAATACACAGGAAAAAAAAAGTACAGAGATATTAAAAGAGAGAGTTTATGTGAAAGAATAGGAAGAAGATGTAGGAAATTAAATGAATATAAACCCTACGTGACAGAGCCTCCCCCCTTTAAGATATGGAAGCACTCCATGTCTACGTTATGGAGTTTAATTTCCTATAACCGTAGCTTCGGGGTGTCTGTCTTCTTCCCTCTCCTCTTCCCCCTCCATCTCTGTCCAATTCCTACTCAAGTCCACTCCTCAAAGTTTCCTTCCCCTGGAATGTCTCATATGCGCGCTTGAAAGAGCGTCGCCGCTTCTGACATTTTTGAAAGATTTCCTGTGATAGCGGTGGAATATCCCTGCCACTATCATCATCTTCGTCAGTTTTGGCGATCGTCAGGAGATGGTCGGAGGTTGGCACTGGTTTTTCCAAGTATCTCTTTAAGAGATTTAAATGGAAAACCTTCTCCTTTCCTTCAATAGAGATCTGGTAGTTAGCCTTAGAAATCTTTTTCAGGACGGTAAACGGCCCTTGCCATCCGATCTTCAGTTGGTTGTTCTCAGTAGGGAGTAACACCAAAACTTTCTCTCCTGCTTCCAGTTCTCTCTCTTCCGCGACTTTCCTGTATCGGTTAGCGTGCTTTGTGCGAGCTCGCTTAAAGTTAGTCGTTGCTAGGTCCCACCCTAGTTTCAACCTTTCCTTTAAAACCGACACATATTTACTTGCTGAGACGACTGTCTCATCCGCCTTCTCGTCTGTCAGAGACTGAAGTAAGGCTTCAAGCGGGCCCTTAATGGGTCTGCCAAATAAGAGTGTAGCTGGCGGAAATCCTGTGGAAGTATGAGGAGATTCTCTGTAGCCAAATAATGCTGCAGGAATACAGAGATCCCAATCTTCAGGTTTCACTTGTGCCAGCTTACTTAGCATCATGGTGAGGTTTCCATTAGCACGTTCCACGAGCCCATTTCCCGCCGGAGTATATGGCTTAGTGTGGATGTGTTGGGTCCTCAAGATCTTAACGATCTCATCCATCAACAGGTTTCGGTATGGAGATCCATTATCCGTCAACACTTGCTGAGGGAATCCCAACCGAGTGAAAATCTGCACGAGGGCTTCTGCGACATGCTTGGCATCTGCGCATGTTAGCGGGATAGCTTCTGCCCATAAAGTGCATGTATCGACTAAGGTCAGGATGAACCTGTTCCTTCTTTTAGTCCTTTCGAAAGGCCCTAAAATGTCGATCACAACCCGTTCGAATGGTGTTCCCATTATTGGCATTTCACCCATGTGGACTGGGGGTGTCCGTTGCTTGGGTGGCACACGTTGGCACTGGGCACAGGATTTGACATATCTGATAATATCAGTGTTTACTCCTGGCCACCAATAATGAGTGGTTATACGTTGGTTTGTGGCGTTCTGTCCCATATGTCCGCTAAAGGGAAGAGAGTGCCCCATTTCTAGGATTTGGCTTCTGTACTGTTTCGGTACTAGGAGCTGGTTGTAACCTTGGTCAGGCTTGCCCGTTCTCCGATAAAGTACGCCATCCTCAGAAAAAATGTCCCCGTGCTGTTTGGGTTCCTTCGCCATGGGCAGTTTCCTAAAGCAGGGTGCCAAAGTAGGATCCTTTTGTTGCGCTTCTTTAAGTTCCATAGGTAACAAATTAGGCGCAGGCTCCCGTTCCTTCTTGGTTTGCCCTCTTGTAGTTACTGCTGCCACAATCGGCTCTTCCGGTTTCCCAATACACACGTATCTCCCGCCAAGTATGACTGGGTAGATGGGATCATCCATAACAGCCGCTTTGATCACACCTCTGACAAAGTCAGAGTGTATCTCCACCAATGCGATGGGAAGCGCTGTAGGTGCATCACTCTTACGAACTCCACAAAGTTTGACGGTCTCTCCTGTCTCTTGACCGGGTTTAACCAGGTTTCTGGCAACAATGCAATCGTAAGAAAGCCCCGTGTCAAATAAGCAAGAAGTTTGAGAACCGTTCAAAATAACAATACCTCGCGTTGAGGGTCTATCCCCAAGAGGTTGGGAATCACTGTCAATAATTCCGCCTTGCGAGACTGTTAATAAGCATCCGATGCGTTTAGGCTCGGTGTGCTCGGTCTGATCATATGTCCCGTGCTCGGGGGTTCTCCCTTTGCCACCTTGTCCTTTCTGGCTACGCTGCCATGTAGGGCGGTCGGGTTGATCGGACTGTTTGGGGTGGTTGGGGTACTTGTTCTTGTAGAACTTGGATTTTTCAGGAGGGGGGTGTTGAGGTCCAGTTTCTCTGTGGTTGTTTTGGTTAGAAGCCTGAGAAGATTGCTCTAGGTTATGTTTTCGAAAATGCTCCTCTGTCGGTTTCCGCTTTGTGGCCGGTAGTTCAGCCAGCGCATTGTGATAACGCTCAGACTTTTCCAAAATGTCTTCAAGTTTTTCTGCCCCCTGCTCAGCGAGAAATCTCCGGGTATCAGCAGACAAAGTGTTCTTTATTTGTTCAGTTAGAACAAGTTCCTCAAGACCTTCATAGGTAGAGGGGAGCTGCGAAAGCTCAAGGCACTTTGTTAGATATCCCTTAAGACGAGATGAGAACTGGTGAAAAGTTTCAGAATTCTCTTTCCGGCTGTTGCGAAACAGTTGCAAAAACTTGCGAGCGTTCATTTCAAAGCGCTCCAGTAACGCTTTCTTCAACACATCGTAGTCGTCTTGTTGGCTACTTTCCAGCTTAGAATAAACATCATAAGCAGAACCTTTTAGGGCCTGGGAAAGTTTCATATTCCAACGCGACCTCTCTAACCCGTACAGAGTTGCAATTTTCTCAAATTTTTCTAACCATGTGTCAATCTTCTCATTTGGACAAGGGAAAGACTCAAGAGTGAAAGACATAGCGTTGAGTTGAAGAGATTGAGTGTTAGAAGGATCAGTTAGGGAGGAATGAGGAGAAGATTCTCCATTGCTGGAGGTAGAGGCAGCACCACGACTTTGGAATTCTAGAGTTTTAAGAGCCAACTCATGCTGTCGTCGTTGCTCATTTTCTCTTTCCTCATGCTGTCTCTCCTCCCTCTCCTTCTCATGCTGTCTCTCCTTCTCTTTTTCCTCATGCTGCATCCTGCGAATTTCCATTTCCTCATCCATCTTCTTCTGCTGTAAAGCTTCGGCTGCTTCTTCTTTCCTCCTAGCTTCTTCTCTCTCCAGTTCGTCTCTGACAAAAGCTTTCGCTTCCTCTCCTTCCAGTCCCTCCTCTCTCGCTTCGTCCCTGAGGAGTTGTCTAAGCTTTGCCCTCTCGGCCATATTAGGTCAGTGACTGAGACTATTGGAGAAAGAAAATAGGAAAAAGGATAACCTGGTTCCTACCACTTACGAGAAAAAAAAAACCAAAAATTCCAAAGATGATATCCTTAACCCTGGGATACCTCCTCCAAAGTAAAATCTAACTATCGCTGCTATTATCGGCAATAAAGCACTTAATGCAAAACACGACTACGCCAACTAAATGGTAGTTAAGATAACTTCTGAAAAATAAGTTGCTACAGTGGAAAAGCAAAAGAATATTGCAAACATTAAAGAGAAAAATAATCCCTTAATTTTTAATAATCCACTATAAGTTCGCCCCTGAAGTCAGATCGGGTAAGGGAGGGAATTAATCTGGACAAAAAAGTCCGAAACACACTCCTTAACTTAGTTCAAACGCCGCTCTGCCTCAGTACCCAGTGAATGTTATACACTCACCACTTTACCAGCATTTAGTATTACAATCAGCAGTTAACATATATCCCGACAAAATCAACCTGTAACCAAAATGTATATTATTCAAAGATGCTGTGGAAAAAAAAAACTTATTAGTTTGTGTGGTCAGCACGCCCGTAAACAGATCGCTAGTCTAGGGGGTAATTATTTAAAGATATAACAACTCACAAGACATCACACTCTTACTCTATATCAGAATACAGAATCTAAGTACAAAATCCAGATAGACGAGTCCACGTTTGTCGTACTCGTCTTCCTATTCTAAGTTCAAAGACCGGAAACGAGCCCTCATTTGTCGTAGATTTCCGATAGGAGAATTAAGACTAGGTTTGGTCCCTTCTGAATAGGTTTGAATAGGTGATAGACTCAGTGAGAGTTTGTGAAAGGTAATAGAATTTCCACACACGTGAGATGATAGATTTGATATAGTGGCTGTCTCTGAAAGCGAAAAGAATTCTTCTCTCTCTCACCTATCTTCTACAACAGTTGTTACAGCGTCAGACAGACTACACCAATATACATATTACGTATATTTCTATCACTCACAGGCACGCACATACACGTGACGGCAGGTAAACACACAGACGTGGGAAAACTATAACAATGATATATATATTATCTAGAACGAGCTGACCAAACACGATTATTAAGTTCAAGAGCGATTTTATTATCAGGAAAAATCGGCTCACAACATCAAAGAAAGTACATCAAGGAAAATACATATACACATAGTCATAAAAAATCAAGGAAATATTGCAAGGATGATAGCCCCGTTATAGTGTTAACTCTAGGTTTAGCCCGGCCCCGTTAAGAGAACAGATGATGGCGCCAGAGTCACAGATACATAGGGTTTGAGTCTAAGAGTTTTTCTTTGTTTTATCTCGTAATTATATGCACAGAGTTTGAAAAAAATCTGATTTAACCTAAGACAAAAAAAAAAACACAAGAACTCTAGCCTTAGCAACAAATTATGCAGATTGGAAAAAAAAAATTAGGACAGCGACAGGGTGTCAAAGATATAATAGTGAAAATATCACTCAGACCAGTGTACACTCATTCATTCCGCCAGGGCTTCTCATTCAGGTACTCACGACTTTGCTCGCCGCCTCTTGGAACACATTGATCTTAGATTTTCACACAGACTCAAAAAATGCAGTCTTCTGCCAAGAAGTCCCCAGTTCCAAAAGACGTATTTAACTTGGAGTCTCCGGGAACGACTACTTGGGTATGCAAATTTGTTCAAATGTCTGATTAAGTCACCTAACAATTATTCCAGGCGCGGGAGTTAGCAGAGCACAGTGTCAATAGCGTAGGTTTCTAAAAAATGATGAATGTCAGGTCGGTGCCTTCCCTCAGTATAGGATTCACTTTAGTCACACCACAGGTTTGTCCACAAGATATAATCTAGTCGGGAAATGATTGTTAATATTCACGCCACAAGGCAGCAAATTATATAGAGTTTCTAGAAGAAATTAAGTGCTGGCTCCAAGGTCCAGTATTTATCATTACAGTCTTTGAAAACCCGTTATAGGGATATTAGTATTTCTGTCTAACTTGCACCGTCAGATCAGTGTTACTTGAGAAATCCCACGTGGTTCAAAATAAGGACTGTCTATTTCTTCACAAGTATGGAAACTACTACTAGGTGCTGGTAAAGTTAGGGTCACCCCAAAACTTTCACTGTGTGGAGGAAAAATAACACATATAATATAATAAACAGAATCTGTACTGGTTAAAACTTACATTTAAACTTGCAAGCAGAGAGCTTTGCTTATCATTTAAACTTCCCGTGACGTAAGTTATATTTAAAAATCAACATTCCTCATAAATTAGGAACACGTGCGTATCCCGTCATCATTCATGAGGCTCGATTCTAGAGTTTATTACGTTAGTTTAGAAAAACACACTCGAATGAGTATTAGCAGCTAAAGTAAATTCATAAATAACAACAATTGCCGCTATAAGCTAGAAATTATAATTTCCTACTACTTTCCACTGAATGCTCCCCTAGAAAATATAATAGCCTACCACTTTATCTCTCTTCTGCGCTAAAGAAATAGGTTAAAAATGAATTAAGCGATTTAACACTTTAACACTCACAAAATCTATATATCTATCATATTAATTACCTCAACCACAGAATTACAGGTAGTCGCACAACTTAAGAATAAAAAATGCTGAAAATATTTCTGGAAGTCTAGAAGTTCGACAAATTGCCGAAACAAACTGAGATCTTCGCTAACAGCTATTCTGTTTTTCGAGCGACCTATCTACTGTGGAGTCTATGAGCGAGAATGAAATTAAAGTGTCAAACTTGGCCAATATCTTAAAATCAGACAAAGGGCCCAAACTTACTTCGCCAAGCGAAATTATCTGCCCTACTCCCAACATTTACGTCCGCTTAACGCGTGTCGTAACTGTCACCTACTGACCACGATGTACGCGTGTCAGTTTCAAATCCCAGACAGCCTGACTCCATTTCAGGGCAGTTTTCACACTACAGCTGACCATGGCCCACGGTGAGCGCCGTGTCAGTTTGGGATTTTCGAGACAAATGTCTGGATACTGACCGGTGCAGATGTAAAGTATCACACCTCACCGGGACTTATGCCGAGAAGAAGCTCGCGCGCTCGGTGAGAATGTAGACGATTTGCTACGTCCTGTGTTCAGCGAACCGACTTATCACGCCTTCTGACGCCCTGCAGCCCTGACATCTACGTAATATCGTCCTAGCGCGATTCTCAGTTTAAGAGAAAGGAAAACAGGTAAAGTTTGCGAATTATATGAAAATAATATACGCAAAACGAATGGATGAAAAATACACAGGAAAAAAAAGTACAGAGATATTAAAAGAGAGAGTTTATGTGAAAGAATAGGAAGAAGATGTAGGAAATTAAATGAATATAAACCCTACGTGACAACGGTTACGTTTAAGGTTAGTGGTAGTGTAGTGAATTAACAGTGCTATTAAGTGTTTATTTAAAAAAGAATACCTATAGGGGGATTTCGCGTCAGGGGTTAGGGTTAGAAAGATAATTATCTGCTAACTCTAATCATGTTTGCGACAAGATGGCCGATAGCGCAGTAAAATGTGATTCAACCAGATAGCTTGTGCAATGTCCTACAAGAAGGAGAAAAAAACTATATTCCAGAATCAAGGAGATCAAAGTGTAAAAG
Source organism: Oreohelix idahoensis (assembly GCA_024509875.1). Taxonomy (NCBI): domain Eukaryota; kingdom Metazoa; phylum Mollusca; class Gastropoda; order Stylommatophora; family Oreohelicidae; genus Oreohelix; species Oreohelix idahoensis. The sequence goes on from JAMPIV010004186.1 coordinate 183,139, forward strand.
CGCGGTCATTAATATCAGTAATGTCAAGTTAACAGTGAAATTGGCACTGCCCTATCGGTACAAAGCGGTTCCATCAATGTCAAAAGACAGATCCAGCCAAGTGTAACATTCGTGTGATCGTTGTGATATGGGTGGCCATATTGTTCAACACAAACAGGAGGACAAATGCAATTTTTTGGTCAGAAAAAGGAGGACAAGGGAGGACAATATTTTTTAAAAGTAGGACGAAAAGTAGGACACCTTTGTTCAATAACTACAAGACGCTGAAACATATTTTTTTTTACATCCAAACAATAAGCTAATAAAATCACATTGATTTTGTGCCTACTTATATTTTTCTGATGATAAAATCTTCTTCAACAAAGTTGAGCTACGTTTTAAATACAGTAGAACTCCATTTATCCGAACCCCAATTATCCGAACATCCAATTATCCGAACACTTTTTCGAGAAAAAAAAAAAATCAGGCGCCACCAGTCATGTTAGACTTTATTTTTGAATCTTTTGATGTGTGCGAACAATTTGTAGAGGATGGAATGGGCTAATGGTCAGTCGCTTACGTACAGGAAGTCAGTCAGATCATAAAGTCAGTTAATATCTGGTTTACCAATCTAGTGTACGTATGCGTTCTAGGCAGAACACTGGCTAAACAGACAGTTCAACTTAAAATAATTGTGTCTGCTACTACAGCAGAATAATTTTGGTGTGCAAGTATTTCTCTGTGCGATATGGAATCTTCCAGAAGGCCTAAAGCATATAAAAGGAACCGCAATGTTTTGTCAATTGAAACGAAAACAGAAATTATCAAGAGACTAGGAAAAGGTGAAACTGTGTCTTCACTTGCGAGGATTTCCAATGTTGGGAAAGCTACCGTCTCTGACATCAAAAGTAACAAGGATAAAATTATGAGTTTTGCACCGAAATTGGATAGTGAAAATGGGTCGAAGAAACGTAAACCATGAGACATGCGAAAGATTTGAAATTGGAAGAGGCTTTGTATATATGGTTTGTGCAAAGAAGAAGCAAAGGGGAAACTATCTCTGGTTCTCTATTGTGTGAAAAGGCACTTCAGTTCAACAATCAACTTGACTGTCCTCCTGACTTTAAGGCTAGCCAGGGATGGTTAAGAAACTTTAAATCTCGTCATGGCATACGAGAATTGGAGATGCAACTGCCGCTGAAAATTTTAAAGAAACATTCTTGGCTTTTTTTGGAAGAAGAATATTATTCACTCGATGTGTATAATGCCGATGAGACTGGCTTATGCTGGAAATCATTGCCTCAAAAATCACTTGCATCTCAGCGCGAAGCAGCTTCCCCTGTGTTTAAAAAGTGCAAAGAGAGAGTAACAATTTTGGTAGCCGCGAATGCCAGTGGAAGTCATCGTTTACCGGTGCTAATGATCGGTAAAGCCAAAAAACCACGTTGTTTTAGAATGTGACATGTCTCCCATTGTGCTACAAAGCACAGAAGAGTGCTTGGATGAATAGTGAAATATTTCTTGATTGGTATACAAATCAGTTCATCCCAAATGTGAAGAGGTTGAGAGAACAAGAAAAGAAAACTGGAAAAGTAATTCTTCTACTGGACAATGCACCATCTCATCCAGAGACGGATACATTGAATGCAGTTGATGCAAATTTTAAAGTAATTTTTCTGCCTCCCAATGTAACAGCACTGATTCAACCAATGGATCAGGGTGTTATAGCAAAGCTTAAAACGATGTACAAGAAGGAAGTCATGCGTCGTTTATTGTTGGCTGAAGATGAAGAAAGTGTGGTGGCGTTTTCCAAAAAGCTTAATCTCAAAGACTGCTGATATATGTTAGCTGATGCTTGGACCACCCTGTCACAAGATAATCTCAACAAGGCTTGGAATAGATTGCTTGGGAAAAAAGGAGGAAATGAAACTACTGTAGTGGACACAAATGATGATTGTATAAATGAAGTTGTGGAACTGTTTCAAGCAATGCCCGGATTTTCGGCCTGTGACAAAGATGATGCACACATGTGGCTAGAAGATGATAATGATTCTGGTTTTTCAGTTTTTGAATGACGAAGAAATTTTGTCTTTTGTGCAAGAAGAAAACCAAATACATGTAGTGACCGATGATGAAGACTCCTCAGAAGTACATGATGTACTTGTAGATTATGAAGAAAACCCAAAACGTCGACCAAGTCCTGAAGAGGCCTTTATAGCACTAGAAACAGCGATGGCTTGGTACGAGCAAGAAGATGACAGCTGTCCTATACAGCTTCTGCTGTTGAAGAGAATGCGGGACTTAGCAGCCAAAAGGAGACTATCCAGCTTGGTGCAAAAGAGGATTCCTCATTAATTTAAATAGTGGGTTACATCTGTGCAAGTACATGTATACGTAAGTTGCGCCTGGTTTTGAATCGTTTGTAATGTTATTTTGAAAACATTTCTCTTTCTTAAAAAAAATAATTAATACAAGTAGTACATGCACTGCAAAATGTAATGAAAGATTTTGGTGATACAGTGATCTAATACAGTGTGGGTATTATTATTACAGTACAAGTAAATATGTTTTATAGTGTAATTTCCTTGTGATGGTTAATTATTTTTAGAAATATGTGTACATGTACTCGATACATTATGTAATCCAATTATCCGAACATTTGATTATCCGAACGATGCTCGGTCCCATGGGGTTCGGATAAATGGAGTTCTACTGTATGCATAGAAATCAGAGCATGAAAGCTCCTTGAAATTGTACTGCCCAAGTAGAGTGCCTCTAATGGAATCTTTCCTTCAGTGTTTCCAAATCTGCTTCAGTAGAATGCTGTGCAGTCACAGAAATGATAATAGCAGCTGTTTTGGTTTTGGCACATGAGAATTTGCTGGCAATTTCTGAATCGTGGAAAGTATTCTTGAGTAACACTAAAGTACAATCCATTGATCTGAAAGAGTTGTGATGTTTTACAGTATGAAAAGCAAAAGCACCCTCGGCCGCGGCAACTTCAAACCTTTCCTCGCTTATTTCTTTATTTAAAAATGTCAGTTTTTATTGCAAACATTCAGACGCAAGTGCTTTCTTTTGCTTTACTGTTTCTATATGTTTTTTTTAAAAAATCAGCTGCACCTTTATTTGCTACTGATACAAATGTGCCGCCTCTGCATACAAGACATTCTGCTTCATACTCTTGTCGACCATTGGAAAATCACTGAAATTTTTTTTTCACTTCATCCGTGAACACACACTTCCGTTTTGGCATTTTGAGCAGGTATCTATAACATAAATATAATATAATGCACCTAATCAATGGTACAATGGATGTTAAAATTATTTGTAAAATGCAACAGACGAGGTTTTAATTTTAACAAACCCATTACTATACTATAGCACGTTTCACTAGCTTTGCCCAACTTCAAAATGCTATATCTCAGCGAATATATAACGCATATAAGTGAAATTGTGTGTGTAAATTTGAAATGGTATAGACCCTATGAATTAAATTTTTCATTAAAATGCGGCCATTGGTTTCAATTTTTGTTTCTTTGCGATATAATATAAAATCCTACTTGCCAGCACACATCACACACACACATATTGAAATGTCTACTGTAAATTATACGACCTCATTTGCACATTTTTGGTTTATCAAGAAATTGGCATGATTTTTGCGTGAAATTGCGTGAAATTGCACTTCTTGAACATAAAACAGTTTATTTCCGGTTTTACGCACACATTGTCAATCAGTGGCGTGTCTACAAAAAGTATTGTGTGGCTAAGTAGGAAAAATCAGTCTGCGAGTACATGTTATGACATTACAGCAAATCACAAATAGGATTTTAAAGTATTTCTGCAATGAAGCTACTCGAGGAAAACTATATCATTCTATTTCAAACCCACAAAAGAGAACTATTCATGCCTTGGGGATAAGCAAACGATCATTGCACCGCTGGATAGCGACATCTGAAATTTGTAATTCCAGTGTTTTACACACGACAAATAGGCCAAGAGTGGTGAATAATTTTGACAGAGAATTGATCCGCAGGGAAATTTGCAATATGTTTCACAATAATGAGGCAGTGACTTTAAGGAAATTGAAAATTTTATTAAGAAAGAATAATGACATTGAAATTTCCAAATCTACGCTATGGAGGACTATTAGGAGTTTGGGATTCACTTTTAGAAAATATGTTGGTGGTAGAAACCTTATTTGTGAGAAGCCTCATATAGTTGCAATGAGAAGCAAATATTTACGCGAGGTCAGAGAAATGAGAAGAGATTGTTATGATTTTGTGTATTTAGATGAAACTTGGATCAATGCGCACCACAGTAATGAACGAGAATGGCAATCATCTGATGGGACAACTAAGAGACTAGTACCAAGCAGCAAAGGACAGCGCCTAATAATTGCACATGCAGAAAGCCGCCATCATGGGTTTCTAAATAATACTGAACTCACATTTGTTTCAAAATCTACAGATAATAGGGATTATCATACAGAGATGAATGGCAAGATATTTCAAGATTGGATTGTGAATCATGTACTTCCTTCCTTGGATAGACCGTCGTGTTTGATAATGGACAATGCTTCATATCACAACGTTGTGGCACCAGAAGATAAAGTTCCTAATTCATCAAGTACTAAAGATGTAATAAAGATTTGGCCGACCAAAAACAACATTCCATTCAACGAAATGTCCCTGAAGCCTGAATTACTTGGAATTGTAAAAAAAGACACAGCATACAAAGATATTTCACATAGACAAGGCAATCCATGAACATGGTCACAGATGTTTAAGATTGCCTCCTTACCATTCTCACTTAAACCCAATAAAACTAGTATAGGCTAAAATTAAGGAACAGGTAGCAACAGAAAATAGAACGTTCAAATTAAAAGATGTTGAAATACTTATAAAAGCCGCCATGTCCAATACAGCCAGGGATTACTGACAGAAATGTGAGAACCATGTGTTACAAGAGGAAGAGGAATATTAGAAGAATGATGGTTTGTCCTTCATTCAGCAGAGATTGATTATCAATTTCTCAGAGACATCTGATTATGATTCGGATGAAGTTTAATTTCTTTAAAGATGACCTTACCGTTATTTACAAGCACATTAGAGGAGCAACGTTCCATTATGATATTTATGAACCGCAAAGAGGTGATACCTATTGAAATAATTAGATCAAGGAACAGATCATATTTAACTGGGGAAGAGATCGTTGGCAGCGTCAGTACAGGTAATCGTGATGACGGCCAAAAGCCTGACTGTGTTACCACGGAAAACCATGTCATCGGTCTTAGAAAAATAATCAAAATAGGAACATGGAACGTCAGAAGCTTATACCAAGGAAAACAGTACATAGTGAAGAACGAGATGGAAAGACTAAACATCGATATCCTGGGCATCTCAGAGCACAGATGGTCGGGCCAGGGACACTTTTCGATTCCATCAGGAGGAACATTCATATACTCAGGCAAAGAGAGAGGAGGTCAGAGCGGCGTAGGCTTCTACCTGTCTAAAAGGACAGCTGCCTCACTATTAGGATATAATCCCATAAATGACCGCATTGTCACAATCAGACTGAAAGGAAAAAGAAAGAACATCACAATTATACAAACATATGCGCCAACAGCAGCTGCTGAAGAACAGGAAATTGAAGATTTTTACAATGAACTGCAAAATGCATTAGAGAAAGCAAATAAGCAAGATATTAGGATAATAATGGGAGATTTTAATGCCAAAGTTGGAAACGAAAGATTAGAACATGAAAAAAGAGTGAAAGGAAGTTATGGATTGGGCCAGAGAAATGAGAGAGGAGAACGCTTGACAACATTCTGCCTAGAAAACAACCTAGTCATCACGAATACTCTTTTTATGCAACACCCTAGAAGACTATATACATGGACGTCACCGGACGGAAAAAGCAAGAACCAAATAGATTATATCTTAATACAACAAAGGTGGCGATCTTGTAAAGACTGTGACTCCGACCATGAACTTCTTGCTGCAAACTTCAAGATCAAATTGAAAAAAGTCGTTACAAGCGACAAAGTAATACGTTATGACACAAGCGCCATACCAGAAGAGTACAGTGTCGATATTCAGAACAAATTTGACATTCTTATGGCAGTACAGGAGGAAATGACACCAGATGAACTTGCTAATAACATCAGAGATGTATATATTACAAATGCACAGAGGTTAATTCCTAAAAGAAGCATAAAGAGACGAGAATACATCTCAGACGAAACACTGAAGTTGGTGGTAGAGAGAAGAAAAATGAAGTCCAAAAAAGATACAGAAAATCAGGAGTTGTACAAGGAATACACAAAGCAGATTAAAAAACGAGTCAGACAAGACAAACAACAATACATAAACGACACCTGCAGGAAAATAGAGGAAATGCGCGAACAGGGATTGAGTAAGAATATGTTTTCTGAAGTAAGAACATTGAAAAACAGCAACTTTAAATCATCACCTCGAGCAATAAACGACAAGAAAGGCGACACTCTAACAGAACGTAAAGATATTCTGAACAGATGGAAGGAGTACTGTCAAGAAATGTATACGGAAATAAACAAAGCGGCAGATAACAACGTCATGAATGAAGCGGAACGTGAACCAGAACCTACCATAGAGGAAGTCCGGAATGCAATCAAACACTTAAAAAGTGGAAAATCTCCTGGTTGTGATGAAATAACAGCTGAAATGATACAGGCAGGAAGAGAAGGCAGCGCTCGTATATACCATGCATTATGCTGCAAGATCTGGCAAAGCGGAATTTGGCCCAAGGAATGGAAAAGATCAATTTACATACCCTTGCCAAAAAAGGGCAACCTGAAACTGTGCACAAACTACAGAACTATAGCTCTTATAAGCCATGCCAGCAAAATACTTTTACAAATCATAATGAAAAGGATGCAACAAAAGCTAGAAACAGAAATAAATGAAGTACAGGCGGGTTTTCGACCAGGTAGAGGCACTAGGGATCATATATTCAACATGAGGATCATCATAGAAAAGTGTAGAGAATTCAACGTTGACCTACATACTTGTTTCATTGATTACACAAAAGCTTTCGATTGTGTACAACATCAGCAGTTATGGGCTATTATGAAAAATATGGGATTTCCAAACCACCTTATACAACTCATCGCACTGCTGTACCAAGAACAACAGGCAGCCGTAAGAATAGAGGGGGAAACATCAGAATGGTTTGAAGTACAGAAAGGAGTAAGACAAGGCTGTACCCTTTCCCCTTACCTGTTTAACATTTATGCCGAGAATATCATGAGAAACGTAAGAGATGACCAAGAACACACAGAGTTTGACTCATTTAACATCGGCGGGTACCAGATCCCGGAAATCAGATATGCTGACGACACAGTCCTCCTATCGACCAACCCAGAAGGACTTGAACAATTACTTCTGTCCACCAAAAAACACAGCGAGGCCCAGAATCTATACCTAAACACCAAGAAGACCAAAGTATTGACAACAGACAAAGTAAAGACCAAACCAGAAATTGAAATTGATAACGAAGAACTGGAAAGTGTCAATGAATTCGAATACTTAGGATCAATCATTAACAGCTCTGGCGACTGTGCAGTAGAAATTAAAAGAAGACTTGCAATTGCTTCACATAAGCTAATACAGATGAAAAACCTATGGCAAGACACAAGCAAAGAAACAAAGTTACAACTGATCAGAGCATGTATATTCCCAGTAGCAACATACGGCTGCGAGACTTGGACACTCAATAAAACAGTTGCAAAAAAGATTACATAATTCGAAATGAAATGCTACAGAAGGATGTTGAGAATACCCTGGACAGAAAAAAAGACCAACAGAGAAGTACTGCACTCACTAAATGTACAGGAACATTGGCTCCTAAATACCATCGCAATAAGGAAGCTGAAATTTTTCGGTCATATAAAAAGACATAATAGTCTGGAAAAAACAGTGATGGAAGGCATGGTCCCTGGAAAAAGGGGAAGGGGTCGACCTAGACGACGGTGGACCCAGGACATCACAGAGAGTCTGAACTTGTCTTTGGCTGATGCAGGTCGACTTGCCCAGAATCGTGATGCGTTCAGAGCAGCTGTAATGGAGACAACGTTCTGGAAAGAATACGTCACATGATGAGATCAAGGAAGGACCAGTTTGGTAGCGCATTAAATGTCAATGGCAAACAATGTCACGAGTATCTCGCATGCAGATCATTTAAGAAATCAGCTTCAACAGGTATTCATATGCAAACGTGATGGCCACATTATTGTAATAGTAGACACGCCTATGCCTAATCAATTCACAGAATCTGTGCATGAAGTGGTAAAATTTCTTTTCTCGATACACAATAATTAGTATGCCGACAAAGATCAAAGGATTTCATCCGTTTATGGGAACTGGACAAGATGCACAGATATAAAGTATATATTTGTTGGGTCTAACCCAATATAACATCGTATGCAAAAAATGGCATTAATACGTTTGACGGTTAATCAGATAATTACATTTGTTTGAGGGCAAAGCTAGTGAAACGTGCTATAGTAACTACTCGTGTATTTATTTCATAATAAACAAATTGCAATAAATATAAAAGCAGTACGAACTAAGGTTTTGGGAGCCGCGGTAGCATAGTGGTTAGTGCACTGGCTTCCTAGCGCAGTGGTCTATGGTTCGATCCCCAGATGAGGTGGGAATTTTTTAGGCCACAAACGGCTCCTGGGTCGACCCAGCCCCAAATGGGTACCAGAGCAACTCTGGGAAGGTTAAGGCGGCCGGCGTGATGCCGACCACATCACCCCTAGTGTGCCGACGGTCAAGATAATATGGGCCTAACACCATATTCCCAATATGCCTCAATGGGCGTGTAACGGGTTCCTTTACCTTTACCTTACGAACTAAGGTTAATATTAATTGTGATTTGCAATAGACAACGAAGTTATAAGTGACTAAATCCAGCCCCAAGTTCTTATTCATGCCGTTTTGTCTGTTATATTTTCCCTTAAAAAATGCCAATAAACCTAAACAGCGTTTAACCTGGGTTAAAATATGATAGTAATCTATTATAAACTATTGAACAACATGACAACTTACGGTAGTGTTGTTGGCAATTTGCGCGATCCGTCGATTTTGCGGAGACAACAATTATTAAATCTGACAGAATTTCTGTACTCAGAAAAAGTAATTTAGCCAATCACATTTTTTTTTTTTTTAATAACCAGCGGCACTTGAGCTTTCCAGCTCTTTCGGCCCAATGACATGTCATTGCGAGGCTGGGGGGTCAGTGGACTTTCCTTCCAACCCGGTCAGGAGCTTCGCTCCTTCCCATCCACACGGGATTTATGTGCAGGAGCCGTTCAGGTTATTCAGTCAAATTTCCGGTCGTAAACATTTCTTCAAACGCCGACGGCCGGGTTTGAACCATGAACACCTGGTCGCCAGTACAACGTTTTAGCCATTACACCAGCGCGGCTCCGAACCAATCACATAAAAGCCGGATATTTCAACACACACACAAAATCCGACCGGACGCTCAGTTTTGTCGCAAAAGACCGGACAAATCCGGCCAAATCCGGACGTCTGGCCACCCTATTGTAGGTCAAAGCTGTAATGAGACAGTGCCAAGTTACATGTACACCTCTATATATCTATCAGAATCCATGAGTCACCGGCGACGGTTTTAAATGTCATAATTATTTTAAAACTGTAAATTAATGTAAATATATGACTTCTGTTCCTAACGACCATAAAAGAAATAACAATCAAGAAAGTGCAAAAATAAATTGGTGCATAATTATAAATTGTCATATTCTTCCTAATTATTGTCTTTATATCTTCCTCGAGGAAGGGAAATCTGGCTGAACAGATAAGCTAATGAACGGGCCGACTGTTCGAAATGACTCACCCAAAAAAAGACAACGATAAAATCAACAGACTCAACAATAAAAATCAAAGTCTCATCTTCCAGTTTCGAACAGGACACGCCCAGAGTCAATAGCCGTGTAAACCGTATTAACCCTCAGCACCTACCCATGTGTAGACACTGCTCTCACCCTTATGAAACAATCAACAACCTGCTCATGACGTGCCCATCACTCGCAAACGCCAGGAAAAAAACATACTTACAATGCCTCCGACAATTGCTTATTCACTGTACTGAACCTTGGACCAACTGCAGAAAACTTTCAATTTTCTAAGAATGACATTGGGCGGCCAAGAGTAGACATGCGCAGCAGCTATGGGATATCGACAACACCAACATCTGTCTAGAGGCAACAATTCCATTAGTTTTATTTATTTCTTAAAATACTTTTCCGACGTGGTAGCGTCACACCCAGTCTACCCAGCTGTAAATGTGTAACTTGACTCTGCTCTTGAGTTAGGGAAGGCAAAGACAACGGTGAAGGGAACTGGTTTGCCCACCTCATAAAGCTGGACCTAGTAAAGTGAAGACTAACACTTCACTGCCTGCTGTGCGAGTACCTTTATATTTACATTGTATTTTACAGTTTTTCTTCTGTTGTTCGAGGGAGGGGGAAGGAGGGTGTGAGGTGTCCTAGCTTTTGTTTTCTTTATTTTTTTTTTAAAATAAAATTTTGCCTCGTTTTGGCGAGGTGCGTCCCGTTGAACCTAGCCGGTTATATTAGGGCGCATGTCCAAATATAAAAGACATTTAGGTCTGAGACATATAAGTTGGTTGTCCTAGCAACATTTCTTTCACAAGCTGGATTAAAATAGCAAAAATAAGATCAATGTTTTAGTCATACATTTTTATACTGCAAGGGCCACCAACGGCACTTTGAAAAACAAGGCCATGTCACATTTCTAACTGGCATAAAGCGCATCTGTCATGCACGCTAAGATTGATCGGGTGTTAACAGGTCTCCATCTTCCACTTTAACGACCTTAAGCAGCAGTTGTCATCTGGGGAATGCAGTGTTGGTTTCATGAGAAATTCCGGTATTCAGTGTACATTTAGTAGGTAAACGTTATGTCACATCGGTGTGATAGAAAATATAAGAAAGAAGGGAAATACTGGATTTCAGATATAAAGGAAGAAAGATAACTCCAAGAAAGATAAGTCCAAGAAAGATAAGTCCAACTGGTTAATTCTTAAAAGAGCGAGAGGAAAACTTCATGGGAGAAAAGAATAAGGGTTGAGAGTTAGATTAAGGTAAAGGTAGTCCTATAGCTACACCGTAGATGGGGGAAATGTTCGAGACTTCACTATACTAGATCCAGCTGTATGAAGTGGTAGTGATGAATTCCTTTCCTCGCTGCTTTTGAGTCACATACCCATTTACAGCTAGATAGACTTGAACGTGACGCCAGCAGGTTTCGAACCCAGAACCTGATAACTTTGCCGCGAGAGGCAAGCGCTCTAACCACTGTGCCAGCTGGGCGCTCGAGAGGTAGATAAACTATCACTTAGTTTGAAATAAAAAAAACAACGCACAGTTTTAAACAGTGACTCGTTTCTGGAAATTGAGTTCGGACAAAACTAATAAAACCATCCTCACCATTTGCTGTAACAAGTTCGAAACTAAAAGTATTGAATCCTGTTATAGAGGACAACAAAAATCGTACAAAAATGGTATTTTATAACAGTTAAAAAAGAAAGGAAAAAAATCTAAAGAAAACAAACAATTGTAAAATCTGAGTTACGGAAAACTACAAAACACACATAATTGAAAACATTCACAGAAAATCGATATTCAATTAACTCACGATGTATAGTGTTTCAGTAACTACGAGAAAAATAGAACCTTCCAAGCATGAATCTTTTACAACAGCAAACATCATCGCAATAATGCAAGACAAGCTGTGTGTCCGGTCATTTCCACTAATTGCTGATACATAGAAATTGTAGGTGTCATCT
>JAMPIV010004186.1:202500-277500 GCA_024509875.1 Oreohelix idahoensis
CCCCCCCCCTCCCCCCCCCCCCCCCCCCCCCCCCCCCCCCCCCCCCCCCCCCCCCCCCCCCCCCCCCCCCCCCCCCCCCCCCCCCCCCCCCCCCCCCCCCCCCCCCCCCCCCCCCCCCCCCCCCCCCCCCCCCCCCCCCCCCCCCCCCCCCCCCCCCCCCCCCCCCCCCCCCCCCCCCCCCCCCCCCCCCCCCCCCCCCCCCCCCCCCCCCCCCCCCCCCCCCCCCCCCCCCCCCCCCCCCCCCCCCCCCCCCCCCCCCCCCCCCCCCCCCCCCCCCCCCCCCCCCCCCCCCCCCACCCCCCCCCCCCCCCCCCCCCCCCCCCCCCCCCCCCCCCCCCCCCCCCCCCCCCCCCCCCCCCCCCCCCCCCCCCCCCACCCCCCCCCCCCCCCCCCCCCCCCCCCCCCCCCCCCCCCCCCCCCCCCCCCCCCCCCCCCCCCCCCCCCCCCCCCCCCCCCCCCCCCCCACCCCCCCCCCCCCCCCCCCCCCCCCCCCCCCCCCCCCCCCCCCCCCACCCCCCCCCCCCCCCCCCCCCCCCCCCCCCCCCCCCCCCCCCCCCCCCCCCCCCCCCCCCCCCCCCCCCCCCCCCCCCCCCCCCCCCCCCCCCCCCCCCCCCCCCACCCCCCCCCCCCCCCCCCCCCCCCCCCCCCCCCCCCCCCCCCCCCCCCCCCCCCCCCCCCCCCCCCCCCCCCCCCCCCCCCCCCCCCCCCCCCCCCCCCCCCCCCCCCCCCCCCCCCCCCCCCCCCCCCCCCCCCCCCCCCCCCCCCCCCCCCCCCCCCCCCCCCCCCCCCCCCCCCCCCCCCCCCCCCCCCCCCCCCCCCCCCCCCCCCCCCCCCCCCCCCCCCCCCCCCCCCCCCCCCCCCCCCCCCCCCCCCCCCCCCCCCCCCCCCCCCCCCCCCCCCCCCCCCCCCCCCCCCCCCCCCCCCCCCCCCCCCCCCCCCCCCCCCCCCCCCCCCCCCCCCCCCCCCCCCCCCCCCCCCCCCCCCCCCCCCCCCCCCCCCCCCCCCCCCCCCCCCCCCCCCCCCCCCCCCCCCCCCCCCCCCCCCCCCCCCCCCCCCCCCCCCCCCCCCCCCCCCCCCCCCCCCCCCCCCCCCCCCCCCCCCCCCCCCCCCCCCCCCCCCCCCCCCCCCCCCCCCCCCCCCCCCCCCCCCCCCCCCCCCCCCCCCCCCCCCCCCCCCCCCCCCCCCCCCCCCCCCCCCCCCCCCCCCCCCCCCCCCCCCCCCCCCCCCCCCCCCCCCCCCCCCCCCCCCCCCCCCCCCCCCCCCCCCCCCCCCCCCCCCCCCCCCCCCCCCCCCCCCCCCCCCCCCCCCCCCCCCCCCCCCCCCCCCCCCCCCCCCCCCCCCCCCCCCCCCCCCCCCCCCCCCCCCCCCCCCCCCCCCCCCCCCCCCCCCCCCCCCCCCCCCCCCCCCCCCCCCCCCCCCCCCCCCCCCCCCCCCCCCCCCCCCCCCCCCCCCCCCCCCCCCCCCCCCCCCCCCCCCCCCCCCCCCCCCCCCCCCCCCCCCCCCCCCCCCCCCCCCCCCCCCCCCCCCCCCCCCCCCCCCCCCCCCCCCCCCCCCCCCCCCCCCCCCCCCCCCCCCCCCCCCCCCCCCCCCCCCCCCCCCCCCCCCCCCCCCCCCCCCCCCCCCCCCCCCCCCCCCCCCCCCCCCCCCCCCCCCCCCCCCCCCCCCCCCCCCCCCCCCCCCCCCCCCCCCCCCCCCCCCCCCCCCCCCCCCCCCCCCCCCCCCCCCCCCCCCCCCCCCCCCCCCCCCCCCCCCCCCCCCCCCCCCCCCCCCCCCCCCCCCCCCCCCCCCCCCCCCCCCCCCCCCCCCCCCCCCCCCCCCCCCCCCCCCCCCCCCCCCCCCCCCCCCCCCCCCCCCCCCCCCCCCCCCCCCCCCCCCCCCCCCCCCCCCCCCCCCCCCCCCCCCCCCCCCCCCCCCCCCCCCCCCCCCCCCCCCCCCCCCCCCCCCCCCCCCCCCCCCCCCCCCCCCCCCCCCCCCCCCCCCCCCCCCCCCCCCCCCCCCCCCCCCCCCCCCCCCCCCCCCCCCCCCCCCCCCCCCCCCCCCCCCCCCCCCCCCCCCCCCCCCCCCCCCCCCCCCCCCCCCCCCCCCCCCCCCCCCCCCCCCCCCCCCCCCCCCCCCCCCCCCCCCCCCCCCCCCCCCCCCCCCCCCCCCCCCCCCCCCCCCCCCCCCCCCCCCCCCCCCCCCCCCCCCCCCCCCCCCCCCCCCCCCCCCCCCCCCCCCCCCCCCCCCCCCCCCCCCCCCCCCCCCCCCCCCCCCCCCCCCCCCCCCCCCCCCCCCCCCCCCCCCCCCCCCCCCCCCCCCCCCCCCCCCCCCCCCCCCCCCCCCCCCCCCCCCCCCCCCCCCCCCCCCCCCCCCCCCCCCCCCCCCCCCCCCCCCCCCCCCCCCCCCCCCCCCCCCCCCCCCCCCCCCCCCCCCCCCCCCCCCCCCCCCCCCCCCCCCCCCCCCCCCCCCCCCCCCCCCCCCCCCCCCCCCCCCCCCCCCCCCCCCCCCCCCCCCCCCCCCCCCCCCCCCCCCCCCCCCCCCCCCCCCCCCCCCCCCCCCCCCCCCCCCCCCCCCCCCCCCCCCCCCCCCCCCCCCCCCCCCCCCCCCCCCCCCCCCCCCCCCCCCCCCCCCCCCCCCCCCCCCCCCCCCCCCCCCCCCCCCCCCCCCCCCCCCCCCCCCCCCCCCCCCCCCCCCCCCCCCCCCCCCCCCCCCCCCCCCCCCCCCCCCCCCCCCCCCCCCCCCCCCCCCCCCCCCCCCCCCCCCCCCCCCCCCCCCCCCCCCCCCCCCCCCCCCCCCCCCCCCCCCCCCCCCCCCCCCCCCCCCCCCCCCCCCCCCCCCCCCCCCCCCCCCCCCCCCCCCCCCCCCCCCCCCCCCCCCCCCCCCCCCCCCCCCCCCCCCCCCCCCCCCCCCCCCCCCCCCCCCCCCCCCCCCCCCCCCCCCCCCCCCCCCCCCCCCCCCCCCCCCCCCCCCCCCCCCCCCCCCCCCCCCCCCCCCCCCCCCCCCCCCCCCCCCCCCCCCCCCCCCCCCCCCCCCCCCCCCCCCCCCCCCCCCCCCCCCCCCCCCCCCCCCCCCCCCCCCCCCCCCCCCCCCCCCCCCCCCCCCCCCCCCCCCCCCCCCCCCCCCCCCCCCCCCCCCCCCCCCCCCCCCCCCCCCCCCCCCCCCCCCCCCCCCCCCCCCCCCCCCCCCCCCCCCCCCCCCCCCCCCCCCCCCCCCCCCCCCCCCCCCCCCCCCCCCCCCCCCCCCCCCCCCCCCCCCCCCCCCCCCCCCCCCCCCCCCCCCCCCCCCCCCCCCCCCCCCCCCCCCCCCCCCCCCCCCCCCCCCCCCCCCCCCCCCCCCCCCCCCCCCCCCCCCCCCCCCCCCCCCCCCCCCCCCCCCCCCCCCCCCCCCCCCCCCCCCCCCCCCCCCCCCCCCCCCCCCCCCCCCCCCCCCCCCCCCCCCCCCCCCCCCCCCCCCCCCCCCCCCCCCCCCCCCCCCCCCCCCCCCCCCCCCCCCCCCCCCCCCCCCCCCCCCCCCCCCCCCCCCCCCCCCCCCCCCCCCCCCCCCCCCCCCCCCCCCCCCCCCCCCCCCCCCCCCCCCCCCCCCCCCCCCCCCCCCCCCCCCCCCCCCCCCCCCCCCCCCCCCCCCCCCCCCCCCCCCCCCCCCCCCCCCCCCCCCCCCCCCCCCCCCCCCCCCCCCCCCCCCCCCCCCCCCCCCCCCCCCCCCCCCCCCCCCCCCCCCCCCCCCCCCCCCCCCCCCCCCCCCCCCCCCCCCCCCCCCCCCCCCCCCCCCCCCCCCCCCCCCCCCCCCCCCCCCCCCCCCCCCCCCCCCCCCCCCCCCCCCCCCCCCCCCCCCCCCCCCCCCCCCCCCCCCCCCCCCCCCCCCCCCCCCCCCCCCCCCCCCCCCCCCCCCCCCCCCCCCCCCCCCCCCCCCCCCCCCCCCCCCCCCCCCCCCCCCCCCCCCCCCCCCCCCCCCCCCCCCCCCCCCCCCCCCCCCCCCCCCCCCCCCCCCCCCCCCCCCCCCCCCCCCCCCCCCCCCCCCCCCCCCCCCCCCCCCCCCCCCCCCCCCCCCCCCCCCCCCCCCCCCCCCCCCCCCCCCCCCCCCCCCCCCCCCCCCCCCCCCCCCCCCCCCCCCCCCCCCCCCCCCCCCCCCCCCCCCCCCCCCCCCCCCCCCCCCCCCCCCCCCCCCCCCCCCCCCCCCCCCCCCCCCCCCCCCCCCCCCCCCCCCCCCCCCCCCCCCCCCCCCCCCCCCCCCCCCCCCCCCCCCCCCCCCCCCCCCCCCCCCCCCCCCCCCCCCCCCCCCCCCCCCCCCCCCCCCCCCCCCCCCCCCCCCCCCCCCCCCCCCCCCCCCCCCCCCCCCCCCCCCCCCCCCCCCCCCCCCCCCCCCCCCCCCCCCCCCCCCCCCCCCCCCCCCCCCCCCCCCCCCCCCCCCCCCCCCCCCCCCCCCCCCCCCCCCCCCCCCCCCCCCCCCCCCCCCCCCCCCCCCCCCCCCCCCCCCCCCCCCCCCCCCCCCCCCCCCCCCCCCCCCCCCCCCCCCCCCCCCCCCCCCCCCCCCCCCCCCCCCCCCCCCCCCCCCCCCCCCCCCCCCCCCCCCCCCCCCCCCCCCCCCCCCCCCCCCCCCCCCCCCCCCCCCCCCCCCCCCCCCCCCCCCCCCCCCCCCCCCCCCCCCCCCCCCCCCCCCCCCCCCCCCCCCCCCCCCCCCCCCCCCCCCCCCCCCCCCCCCCCCCCCCCCCCCCCCCCCCCCCCCCCCCCCCCCCCCCCCCCCCCCCCCCCCCCCCCCCCCCCCCCCCCCCCCCCCCCCCCCCCCCCCCCCCCCCCCCCCCCCCCCCCCCCCCCCCCCCCCCCCCCCCCCCCCCCCCCCCCCCCCCCCCCCCCCCCCCCCCCCCCCCCCCCCCCCCCCCCCCCCCCCCCCCCCCCCCCCCCCCCCCCCCCCCCCCCCCTCCCCCCCCCCCCCCCCCCCCCCCCCCCCCCCCCCCCCCCCCCCCCCCCCCCCCCCCCCCCCCCCCCCCCCCCCCCCCCCCCCCCCCCCCCCCCCCCCCCCCCCACCCCCCCCCCCCCCCCCCCCCCCCCCCTCCCCCCCCCCCCCCCCCCCCCCCCCCCCCCCCCCCCCCCCCCCCCCCCCCCCCCCCCCCCCCCCCCCCCCCCCCCCCCCCCCCCCCCCCCCCCCCCCCCCCCCCCCCCCCCCCCCCCCCCCCCCCCCCCCCCCCCCCCCCCCCCCCCCCCCCCCCCCCCCCCCCCCCCCCCCCCCCCCCCCCCCCCCCCCCCCCCCCCCCCCCCCCCCCCCCCCCCCCCCCCCCCCCCCCCCCCCCCCCCCCCCCCCCCCCCCCCCCCCCCCCCCCCCCCCCCCCCCCCCCCCCCCCCCCCCCCCCCCCCCCCCCCCCCCCCCCCCCCCCCCCCCCCCCCCCCCCCCCCCCCCCCCCCCCCCCCCCCCCCCCCCCCCCCCCCCCCCCCCCCCCCCCCCCCCCCCCCCCCCCCCCCCCCCCCCCCCCCCCCCCCCCCCCCCCCCCCCCCCCCCCCCCCCCCCCCCCCCCCCCCCCCCCCCCCCCCCCCCCCCCCCCCCCCCCCCCCCCCCACATTGGTAAGTAATTCAGTTGCTAGATCATTGTACTGTCGTCTTACATGTTTCAGTAATGAAGAATATAGACAACATTTGTTGATTCTCAGTTTTAATTTGTGTAGATTAACTGTTTAGATCGTTTTATGTTTCGGGTTGTTCAACGTTTGCTTTTGCATAACAGTCTTGACTATGTTCACAAGATTCTGTTATTAGGTAGCCAAGTATGAGAACCTCTACACTTTGTTCAAGGATGTTCCCGTTTTACGTTTTATCTTTAATTTTGACTACTATGTATACAATATGTGCTAATTCTCAGAGTTTTGTTTTTCCAGGGTTAAGTCCAGTCCATATTTATGTCCCGATACATGTTCATTCAAGCTGTCCGCAGTTTCCATGAAGGTATGAGGGGCTTCGCGTAATTGAATGTTGGAGAACCTTCTGAACCCTTTCCCGTCACAAACGGTGTCAAACATTTTTTAATTGTGTGCTCGCCCCGACACTATTCAGTATGATCATTTGCTGCCATAGCTGTTCTAAACGTTAACGCATGGCAGTTGAGTGACGGCGTACAGCATCAGATACAGGACAGATGCGGAAGTCTGTTTAATTTGAGACGATTTACAGTCCTTTACGAAGCTGTATGAAAAACAATGATTTTGACCTCGTCTTTTCGGACGACTGTGTGGCCCCTCAAACACTGCACAGATGGACATGCAGATAACAATATTGGGGAGGCTTTCTGTAGCGTGTGATGGACTTTGGTTTACCATCGAATACGAAAGAATCTGAAGTGTGCCCATGGGGTGTATTTTTTTTTTGATAATATTGCAATTGTTTTATGTCTGTATCCCGATGTATGTAATGTAACCTTATGTCTGTGTATTGTATGTAATATGTATGTATGTATGTATGTTTGTAAGTATCACAGTAAAGAACCAAACGTATGCCAAGTGGTGGCTGGCATGTTACTTATCTAGGCAGTACCCTTAATGTAGTAAGATGTATGAATATATGACTCCGAGTGTCAACAAACAGAATTGTGTATGGCAAAGTATGTATGCATGCTTGTTGGAAGGACTAAGTTTGTAAATGTATGGATCGACAAGGAATTAGTGCGCCTACCAAGATAAAAGTATACCATGCAATAGTGCTCACTAACCTCCTGTATGCCTGTGAAACATGGACAGTGTATAGCAGACACGCCAAGAAGTTTAATCATTTTCACATGAGCTGTCTTCGCAGGATACTCAGGTTCAAGTGGCATGATAGAGTATCTAATTCTGAGGTCCTCAACAGAGCACATATCTCAAGCATCTACACATTGCTGCAGAGGGCCCAAACTAGATGGGCTGGACATGCTTTTCGCATGCCCGAAAAACGCCTCCCAAAGCAGTTGATGTACAGCGAACTCTATGGGTAAGCGAACAGTAGGGGGACAAAAGAAACGCGTCAAAGATACACTGAAAGCATTGTTGAGCAGCTTCAAAATCGATGTCTCCTCCTGGGAGACTATCGCACAGGATCGCTGTGCATGGCGGACAAACATTACTCAAGGCGCTCGCATTGCAGAACAGAATTTAGCTGATAAGGCAGAAGGCAAGCGTGCTGCAAGAAAGGTCAGAATGCACAGCAACACTACTATCGACTCTAACCATGTGTGCCACGTATGTGGCAGGTCTGTAGGGCCAAAATAGGATTAATTAGCCACATGAGATCACGGCACAGATGTGTCACAACTCAAGTCTGAAGATGACGCCATCTTCGCTTGCGATGGGCAACTATTATTATTAGTTATGACGTATGCTGTTTATTTGCTAAACTAGATTTTGTAATTTCTGTTCACTTTCAGCTAACAAAACTGTATCATCCGTATATCTAAGATTTTTTTGTATTGATCTTCCACCGATGTTCTTTCCCGGCATTTCCCGTATCTGATTGATTTTTTTTTCTGTGTAGATATTAAATAGGCAGGGGAACCCTAAGCAACCTTGTCTCACACTTCTTTTTATGTCTATATGTGGTAAGTAATTCTTGCTAGATCTTACTGTCGCACGTTGTTCCTAATAAAAGAAACGGCAGTCTCTACAGATTACTGAGTATTCTTATGTCTTCGAGGCATTCAAATATTTTCTCACAGTGGATTGTCAAAAGCCTTCTTACAGTCTATGAAGCACATGTAATTACGTTTTTGGGCCTCTTTATATTTTTCTGTTAATATTCTTATACAAAATATTGCCTCTCTTGTTCCACTGTTTCGTCGTAAACCAAACTGTTCTTTCTGCACTTATTGTCAACTTACTGTTTATTCTCTCTTGGATGATTTTGAGCAATATTTTAATTATGTGACTCGTCAGGCTGATTGTTCTAATGTCTAAACATTCTATTGCATTATGTTTGTTGTGACACGTTATAAAGACTGATGTCTTCAGGCCATGTTTTATATACCTTGTATTGTTTTTATCGTTTCACAGATCTGTGATTGCATCAGTATCAAAGCTCTCCAGGGCTTCTATTGTTTCTATTTTTATGCTGCCCATGCGTGCTGATTTTTCTTTTTGCATAATATTTATTGCTTTCTGTACTTCTGATCTGATAATGTTTGAGCCTTCATTATAATCTGGTGATAGTATATTGTCTCTGTAGCGACCAGCTACGCACCCCATAAAAATTACTTAATTGGGGCAGCGCCCTTCATACCTCAACTATGGAATTTAGACCTGTGTCGTAAAGTTGTGTGGAAGCCCACTGCTTTGTTATATACGCTATGTCAATAGACAAATATGCACTGCCAATCCACGTTTAAGGAGTCACGCAAGATGGCTGGCAGACTCTGAGACAGAATAAATTACCCGAAGACACGGCCACGCAAGATGGCAGCAGACATAATAAATTAGGCTTCTTCTTCTTCTTCTTCCTCGTTCGTCCTGAAAAGGACGTTGGTTGCGTTGTGTCTGTTTACGCCAGAGCTGTGATATCTGCGCCTTTCGGCCGACACATCCGACTTTAGCACGGCATTTTTTGGGACCGGGTTTGCCTTCCCTCTTCGATCCCTACTCTCTCAGCCAGACTGCAGTGATGCAGCCTGTTTCCAGGACCACCACGTGGAGGTGGAGTAGGGTCTTGGTCAGCTCTGGTTCGCTGACCCTGATGCAAGCAGTCAAGCTATGGGTCGCTGACTGCATTCTCTATTGCTGCATCTTTGGGTCTCATAAATTAGGCATAAAAAACACTGTAGTCCTTGTTAGGACTCGTATAACTCCAACCTGAATATAACCTAACAATCCTTGTTAGGACTCATATAACTCCAACCTGAATATAACCTAACAGTCCTTGTTAGGACTCATATAACTCCAACCTGAATATAACCTATGACTATATCATGTATAATGATTGTATTTTATAGTATCATGTATAATGATTGTGTATGACTGTTGAAGAAGGAAACCCCCAGAAAATAGCCTACACCTGTATATATTTAATATAACTTTAGGATTTTAGTTTTAGTATGAATGTATCAGGTATACTGATTATATTTTAGGGAATTAGGTATCATAATTGTATTTCCTGGTATGATTGCTGAAGAAGAAAACCAACCTGAATATAACCTAATCGTCCTTGTTAGGACTCATATAACTCCAACCTGAATATAACCTAACAGTCCTTATTAGGACTCATATAACTACTACAATATTGTTAGGATATATTTTACCAGCCAGTATAGCACTTACCAGAGTTGGCCTGGTATATTATAGGTGGAAGGAAACGGTTGTATCATACCTAGGTGTACAAATTATTGGATGTATTCATGTATTTAATTATTAGAAAGAACGTTTTGCAAGTAGACACCTGTCTTGTCTCGCTATTGCTAAATCATACTGAGCCATGTTGTCATTCATCCTACATGCAGACACCTGAGACACGCTCATCTCATATACACTAGAAATAGGTGGGCTTGATGACAGAAATTAGCCCCTATTTTTCCTTGTTACAGGTTTATTCGTGTCATCTAACCTGAGGTCGTATGTTCGAGTCAATCCTGCTGCCTGGAACTTCGCATGAGCATAAAGGTTGTATCGGAGCTACATCCTTAGTCCCCCTCAGTCTTGGGTGGGCTATAGGAACGATCATCAGCGAAGAAGTGTTGTGTGCAACAATTAAGAAGGACAGAACTGTTTTAAGAGATGAGTACACATTAGTACCATCTCCGTCGGCAAGTGTGAGCAATTAACTGTCTATGAAGAAAAAGTGATTTAGCGTAGTGAGAGACAAGATTAACAGCACAGTTGATACATTTTCTATAATTGATTAACAGCCCAGGTGATATAATTTTTTTCCTATAATTGGAAGACTTGTTGTAATATATTTATATATATAAATAAAAATAAATAAAAATAAATAAATAAATAAATAAATAAATAAATAAATAAATAAATATATATATATATATATATATATATATATATATATATATATATATATATATATATATATATATATATATATATATATATATATATATATTTATATATATATATATATATATATATATATATATATATAAATCATCTGTAAACTTACAAATCCATTGCATTCCATCTTACAACATCCACCCTTCAGCACAAGAGTAGATAGTGTATATATTTAATAAATAAGGAAATTGTATTTGAACGACTTGTTAAGTTTATAATTGTTAAGTGAAATCTGTTTCCTTGTTTTAATATCACAGTTAATTAACTAATTTGTGATACCAGTAGTTCTCTCATACACTGGGACTTCACCATTTTCTTGCATAAATTCTGTTTCTGTATTGTCAGTACTATACTGATCCTATATACAATAAAAACCTCCCGCTACAACCTGAACGACATTTTTATGGGCATTATTACTTACAAACTGCCCTATTAGCAAGTTTAGAGAGAATGGTACACAGGACGAAGATTTCTAATAATTGTGTCCGTGTCTGTCAGGCAGATCATTGCAGAGTGTGAATACCAGAAAATTGTATGTGTTCGTGTCAGGAACGAATGTGCTAAGATAGAAATAAATAAAGAGGAAAATCGATGACCTATAAGTCGGAAAATGTGATGAAAATAGAAAAAGTAGGTATTCGTTAGAAATAAAGACAGACAGACATAAAAAGAAAGAAAGCAAGAAGCAGAAAGGAAATTATGCTTTTCTCTGTTATGCATATTCTGCAATGATTTACTACACTCGAGCATTACGACCTTCACCTTGTGCATGTACACACGGAAAGACCTTGCACCGATAGCACAGGACAGCTAGGCTTGACTTGAAATAATTGAAGGCCTATGCCCCAGAGGGACATGAAATGTAATAATTAATTAATTAACCCACGTAACTGTCACTTATTTATCCATTTCTACAGACGGTTAAGGTAAATGTAAAGGTAGTCAAATAGCAGATGTTGCCGTAGCGGAGTGAAGTGTTGGAGACTTCAATATACTAGGTCTCAGCTTTATGAGGTTGGGGGGGGGGGGGGGGGGAGACCGGTTCCTTTTCTCGCTGCCTCTGTCACCCCATAATGCAATACAGAATAAAGTGCCCATTAAAAGTTCCGTTGACTGAAGCGTGATGCAATTGGTTTTTGAACCCCGCAATTTTGTCTGGAGAAGTTAAGCTATCACTCTGCCACCGTGGGCATTTATCTCCCCATTTCTCTCTAAGCGGCATCAAAGCGAGCTTATTAACAATCATCATGCATGAAGTGCAAACACTTCCTCTTAAAACAAATGGTCGTCAGAAAACAAAATGTCCAAGAAAACAACACTAATTAGTTAGAGCGATACAGTTTAAAAACTCTTCCGGATATACCAACACGTAGCCACTTAAAAAACACTTTGGAATGTTCCTACATGCACGATATGATTAATGACTATGTCCGGGATATTAGGAATTAACAATGAATGTATAGATGATCTTAGACATTCCACCGAATACTCCACCAAAAATAGTAATATAAACTAACAAATACATGAACATGAATCACAGTGGAGTTGCATTTAAAATAAAAAAATCACGAAAAGAATCCGGGGTTTCACAGTTTCATATTTGATCCTGCATTAAGATGATGAGATAGATAAACTGACAGACAGACACACAAACATATAGACTGTCAATCACGTAGATAGGTAGATAAATAGACAGACAGACAGACAATTCGACCGATAGATAGACAGACAGGCAGACAGACAGATAGACAGATAGATAGACAGATAGATAGATAGATAGATAGATAGATAGATAGATAGATAGATAGATAGATAGATAGATAGATAGATAGATAGATAGATAGATAGATAGATAGATAGATAGATAGATAGATAGATAGATAGATAGATAAAACTGAAAAAATACATAAAGTAGACATTTTCATAAGGTAATCACGACAGGAATAATCTGGAAAGAAACGGAGCAACTATCCTGTTTCTGGATACATCCAGAGCAGAATATCCAGAATAGTCATTTCTGGATATATCTAGATCTGATTATAATAATAGTTATTTAAGGATATATCTAGAGAGAAATATCGAATGCAGTTATTTTTTTTTTAATGTATCCTGAGCAGACTAACCAGAATACTTATTTATGGATATATCTAGAACGGACTACTAGAAATAGCCGTTTTGGATACACCCAGAGTGGACTGTCCACAATATACATTTTATATATATTTCCAAAGAAAACTATACAGAATAGTCATATTTTGATATATTCAGAGCGGACTATCAAGAATTGTAACTTTTGGATATAACTGGCTGAAGACTTATGCCGCTGAAATGAACATCTGTGGGACGTGTGTTCTATACGGCCTTGAAAAGGAATTCAGAGACTCAGTAATAAGGGGTAAGGGTTAGGTTTAGGAATCCAAAACTTAATCCCAAACCCTAACCGTAATCCTAACATCTAAGGCGTGGACGACTTATTTGGATGGCATCGAAGAAAACGTCATTTCAAACGACGCATGCTCTACAATAGGAGGCTGAAAGAAGAAGACAAATAAAGACATAGACTTACCTTAACAGCGCCACAATATGCTAGTCCTTTGTTGCCACCTCCCTCAAATACGATGTTCTCGAAGGGATACTGATACATCTTGGGGTCAACAGACCTAGCTTTCTTGTCTTCAGTGTTAAAGATGGAGTAAAAATCCCCTCTCTTGCTCAGCCTGATGTACTTCGCATTATGTCGTCTCTTAACACAGGGTCTGCTTTTACCCCCAACCAGCTTTGAGTTGCTGTTTTCTCCTGTCGTGGTGGTGGTGGTGCTGGGTGGTGTTGCTGCGCTTCTATCCTCTGTATTCCCTATGTTGTCAACGTTGTGGACGTTTTCATTTCCTAGCACAGATGAAGGTTTATCGTCTGCGCTGGAATTGCCAACTGTTAACTGAAGAGCATTTCCGCTGTCAGCCATGATTGAAGCGTCTATGGTAACATTATCCAACGAATTATTTTCCTCACCATTCATCAGACTAGACTCGGAGCCGTAAAGACCTCCGTCTGTGCTGTCTTCTTTGTCATCGTCTTCATCGCTGTCATCGAGATCACTCTCAATGTGACTGTTGAAATACTTTCTCTGGGCCTCTCTGATAATCTGTAGGGCCGGATTAGACAGGTCGGCCTTCTCTTTAATTTGTTCACGAATACAGCACTTGTTTCCCATTGTCTTTTAGTGATCTGTTAAAGGAAAATAACACTTAAATAGGCGTAATTTATTAAGTGCCATCAGACATTAGGCAGTGTGATACTTCGATTTTTATAGCGTTCTGTGTTTAACACCATCCATACACTTCATCATCATCAACGTCACCATCATCATCAACATCCTCATCGTCATCAGCATCAACATCATCATTTCCCTTTTTCCCTCCTCATGGGACATGAAACCATTACTCCATCTGATTTCCCTTACATCAACAGATTCGTGCGCTCGTACAGTTAAGGTTTCTGTAGTAATTTATTACCCATTACAAAGTTGCCAGCCTCTCGTTCCACTTCCTATTTGTCGCCCCTTACACATGACTGAGAATGCAATATTCTTATTCTTTCTTTGTATCTCTCAAAGAGAGCGCCCGATTGACAGAGCGGCTAGAGCACTGGTCTCTCGTGGCAAAGGTGTCGGGTGTCGTAAAATGTGTGTGTAAACCCACTTCTTTGTTAATACACTATGACGAGATACAAATATGCCCAGCCAATTAACGTTCAACAGACTCTGAGACAGGACAGATTAAATTACACGAAGTATACGCCATCTTGTTCCTCCAAGATGGCGGCAGACAGAATAAAATTAGGCATAAGCCCTGTTTTTCGGGACTCGGTCACGGAATGTACCAAACCACCGAGAACCAATCAAAAGGCTTCCTTACGCACTGGCAGATTCCCTGCGTCTACCTATATAAACGGGCGCCTTTTATTTAAAAAAAAAAAACAACACACACACAAACACGAAGGCCAGCTCGACCGACATACTGGGAAAGAGAAAGCTGTCAAGGCTGATTTATGCTTAGCTGCATGAACGGGCAGACTTGCTTCACTAAAGTCGAGTCAATCTGGCTTGTATTAATCTTAGAGGGTAGGTAAACGTACTATAAACTGGTAGGAGAATATGCCTACATCATATATAATGATTGTATTTGTTAGTATCCTTTATAATACTACCTACACCTGTATATAATATCACTTTAGTATTTGAGTTTTACTATGACTGTATTATGTATAATGATTATATTTTATGGAATCAGGTATAATGATTGTATTTCCTGGTATGATTGCTGAAGACGATAACCAACCTGAAATATAACCTATCAGTCCTTTTTAGGACTCATATAACTCCAACCTGAAATATAACCTATCAGTCCTTTTTAGGGCTCATATAACTCCAATCTGAAATATAACCAAACAGTCCTTGTTAATACTATATATAACTCCAACCTGAATATAACCTATGACTATATTATGTATAAGGATGGTATTTTATAGTATCTATGACTGTTGAAGAAGAAAAACAGCAGAAAATAACCTACACCTTATATATTTAATATAGGATTTTAGTTTTACTATACATGCATCAGGTATACTGATTATATCTTAGGGAATTAGGTATAATGATTGTATTTCCTGGTATGACTCCAACCTATATAACCACAACAATATTGTTAGGGTATATTTTACCAGCCAGTATAGCACTTATCAGAGATGGCCTGGTATATTATAGGTGGAAGGAAACGGTTGTATCATACGGTGTACAAATTATTGCATGTATTCATGTATTGAATTATCAGAAAGAATGTTTTGCAAGTAGACACTTGTCTTGTCTCGCTATTGCTAAATCATACTGAGCCATGTTGTCATTCATCCTACATGCAGACACCTGAGACACGCTCATCTCATATACACTAGAAATAGGAGGGCTTGATGACAGAAATTAGCCCCTATTTTTCCTTGTTACAGGTTTTATTCGTGTCATCCAACCTGAGTCATTAAGGATCCTACAGGCAGCGTGGGGCAACAAGACCATACCAAAGGATTGGGAGATTGTCATCATAACACCGATTTTCAAAAAAGGTGGCAATCGACAATGTGGAAACCATAGAGGCATATCCCTTCTCAGTGTCCCTGGTAAAATCTACTCTAGAATCCTAGAGCAGAGACTCAGACGCCTAGCTGAGCTTCAATTGGAAGAGGTCCAGTGTGGATTCCGACCAAACCGAAGTACTCAAGACCTAATCTTCACACTCAGACAGCTGAGTGAAAAGGCTATTGAGTATGAGTGAGATCCATCTCTGTTTCATAGATCTGGAAAAGGCGTTTGACAGGGTCCCCTGGAGCAAACTTTAGGACAGTTTGGCAAGGAAGAACATTCCAGCACCTCTGATTCATGCTATACAGAGCTTCTACAAGTCTTGCAGAAATTATGTGAGGACAGCAAACCATAAGTCATAAGAGTTCAGGACCACCACTGGTGTAAGTCAAGGTGATATCCTGTCACCTTGACTTTTCATACTCCTCATGGACGATGTCATCAAGGCATGTAAGGAGAGAACAAGAAAGTATTCAGTGGGGTACTGGAAGATGAGACATGTCTGTATTTCAGAGCTGCATTTGCTGATGATGTTGCCCTGATTGCTAAATCAAAGGCACATCTCCAATCCAACCTGCAAGTCTGGATGGAAGAGCTGGAGAAGAGAGGGATGGTCATAAGCAGCTCTAAAACAAAAACCATGGTGATGTCACGAGAAGAAAGAAGGCATCAGATTAAGCTCGGAGAACAGGTCCTGGTTCAAGTCGACCACTTTAAATACCTCGGAGCTGTTATAGACCGGAAGGGAGGAATCAAAGAAGAGTTGGCAACTCGAAAAGCAGCAGCTAGGAGACTTTTTCAGGCCATAAATCGAGGATTCCTCAGCAAGAGAGAAGTTGGTAAGAAAACGAAGATGGCTGTATACCGCCCTACCTATGTCCCAGTCTTGACGTATGGATGCGAGTCATGGGCAATGACTACAACCCACAAAAGCCAGATCCAGACCTCATAAATGAGGTATTTGAGGAAGGTGGTTGAAGTAACAAGAAGAGACATGGTCCGCAACCAGACGATACGGCAAGGCCTAAAATCCCACCCCCTGCAGACCCAAATAGAACAGTCCCAGCTAAGATGGTTTGGCCATGTCTGCAGAATGGGAGAAGATCGGCTACTACGTCTGGCGCTCTCTCTCTTCCAAACCTCTACACCTCACGGTAGAAGGGGAACGACCAAGTAAGTAAGTAAGTATTATGAAAAAAATTGTCTTTCTCTTAGCTTTAAAATGTGATATAGAAAATTACAATTGTATATGTTGCTCATGAAATATAGATTTTTTAAAGTGTGTATACATAATTTTGAAACATACTGTACATGTTTAAATCACATGAGGTTTTTTTTCTTTTAAATTAAATTACAAACGTATTCAACACATAAAAATTCATAGCCAACCACAAGCAAACACAAATAAATAATCACTGCCCACTAGTCCCTCCCTCCAGATATAATATGGCTACTGCTTCTTCAGGCAATGTCGTAACTGGCGGCTATTACAAGACTGTACATGACGATAGCAATCTCATCATGTAAAAAAAAATGTTCGAGAAACAACAACTGCAAGAGTAGTCGAATGTGTTGGTCCAGGCTTCCGGCAAGGGGGCACGGCTACAGTGGTGGCTCTATGCGAAAATGAAAACAAAAATGACTGCTCCCTCTGATGACTGAGACAACTGCGGTGACCATTCATGTCGCCCCTACGTTATTCTCTCATTTTCTCTCTATGCGTATCCTCCAACACTGACTGTGTCCTAGCTTACTTCTCCATCCTGTTTCTTGTTGCCTGGCGAGTTCATCTACAGCAGTGCCTTTCAACGTTCGTTTAAAAAAAGACAAGACGTCTACGGGGATACAACTAAATACAAGCAAGACATCTACGGGCATACCACTCAATTCAGACAAGACATCTACGGGCATACGACTCACTACAGATAAGACATCTGCAGGCATACCACTCAATACAAATAAGACATATACGGGTATACACTCTATACAGATAAGACATTTATGGGCACACCACTCAATATAAATAAGACATCTACGGGCTTATCACAGAATACAAATAAGACATTTACGGGCATACTACTCAATACAAATAAGACATCTACGGACACACTACACAATTCAAATAAGACATTTACGGACATACCACTCAATACAAATACGACATTTACGGACATGCCCCTCAATACAAATAAGGCATTCTACGGACATACCACTCAATATAAATAAGACAGCTACCGGGATACCAATAAACACAAACAAGATATACACAGGGACAACACTAAATACAAGTATGCTATTCTGTGTGTATTTGAAATCTTTCCCCCCTCCTAATTATTACTTCTAGTATTACCATTATTATTTGATTAACAAAGAAGGTCTGAGGCTATCTCACAACCACCAACACGCAACTGAATATGTATGAAGGAAATAGTGGGTCAGTCTGGGCCATCTGACACGAAATCTCCGGCACATTGAGAACAAATAAGGTGGAGGATGGAAGAGGGACCGTGCAAGTATAAATTTTAGTCGGAAGACGCGTAGAATGTTATGATATGAGAGAGAGAGAGAGAGAGAGAGAGAGAGAGAGAGAGAGAGAGAGAGAGAGAGAGAGAGAGAGAGAGAGAGAGAGAGAGGGTTAAGAAAGAAAAAAAATGTAAATTAAAAACATAAAAGAGAGAGAGAGAGGGTTAAGAAAGAAAAAAAATGTAAATTAAAAACATAAAAAATATACAATAAACACAATTATAAACATGTAAAGATAATGATAACAAAGCGAGTTGCAAATAAAATGCAAGATATCGAAGTAGGTCATAATATTTGATAGGCTAAGTAGACTAAAGTATAAGACTACATACTTACTTTTACTTCATAAAATACGTCAGGGAACACACATCCTGCCTGTATTATTTGCTTTTTGTCAATATGAAATGTCAACGAATGATCTTAACACATTTCAAACCAAATATATCTAGAAGGCAAACGTACAAAAACAATGAAAATAAAGGTCCGTAATGTTTGATATTATAATACACACTCGAAGGTGCTCAAAGCCAGTCTGTTGTAGACATAAAATAATTATTGATAATAAACCTTCCCCACAGGACTGGCCACAGAATCAATAGCAAACACATCTCATGTTCACAACATAAGCCTGATAGTTACTAAACATGGAATTTCGCACCGCAGTGATTCTATTAATAAGGCTTAGCAAATAAATAAAATTATACGAATCCGCCGTAATTGTGACATTCTCATTTACTTAAAACGCGCCTTTTCTTATGAAAAATCTTTCCCAGCCAGTTTAACAGGGCTACGGTAGGTCACACTGACAAACACGTTTCCTAGATCTGCTGAAGAAAAAAATTTTTTATTGGCGTACAAACCTTGCCCCTTATTACCACATTGGATATAAACGCAGATTAACCTGTATATGGTTATCTTCAAACAACGGGATGGTTTATAAAAATAATTGTTTCCTGAAAGGAAATGCCCTGCAGCAAATGGGAAAATAGTCACATGTCAGGTATTTCCTTGATCTATATTTAAAAAAAAAAAGGAATGGTTTCCGCCTGCCATAACCTTGTGAGGGAGATTTACAAGCAAATATTTATGGTGTCATAATGTCTACACGCAGAAATTAAAATGATAAGGAAGAACCTAACGTGATGGCACGCGACATCACTAGGCATGTGTT
The DNA here is from genome assembly GCA_024509875.1 of Oreohelix idahoensis. Classification (NCBI taxonomy): domain Eukaryota; kingdom Metazoa; phylum Mollusca; class Gastropoda; order Stylommatophora; family Oreohelicidae; genus Oreohelix; species Oreohelix idahoensis. Next base: position 221,303 of record JAMPIV010004186.1, read on the forward strand.
TGCTGAAGAGAGTATATGCTCCTTGGGAAGCTAACGAGTGCTGATTGAATGTCTACATGGCATCGTATAGGCTCAAGGGATCTCTGACGAGACAAAGTGCCAGTGGAACAACAGATTAGAAGAAGAACCTGGCAATGGATAGGACACACATTCAGGAAACCTGTTGATAGCATTACAAGGCAGTTCTTGTTCTTGAATCCCAGGGAAAGAGAGGCAGAGGTAGACCAAAAATACAAGGAGAAGAGAACGTGAGATAGAAGTGAAAATGATGACGAAGACTTGGAAAGATCTTGAGCTGATCGCATCTGACAGGAGGACTTGGCATGTTCGTTGAAGGCCTATGTCACGTGACAGGGGGACTTGGCATATGTTCGATGAAGGCCTGTGTCACGTGACAGGAGGACTTGGCATATGTTCGTTGAAGGCCTGTGTTTCTTGGAGAGCTAAAGGGTATTGATTGATTGACAGAAACTGTAAAAATATTAGGTTGTGTTATTTAGGTTTTATTGTCCCTGTTTCCGCTGTATTGGTCATTTTTTGGTTAGTAAAACACAAAATTTCAGTTTGCCACAGTAGCAGTAATATATATATATATATATAAAGTTCTTTAATAGTTTTGTTTTATGCAGCTCGTTTTCTTCTTTTAATAATGCAAATGAATTTTAGTTTAGTACGGACACTCAAAGAGAAAGTTGTATTTGTTTAGGTAACTAAAACAAAATTAATTTTGGGTATTTTTGAGGTCATAAATACATTTTTATAGGTAATTTTTTAGCAATATTAGGTAATTAAGATCATAGCCCTAGTTATAATTCTCTAGCAAATAACCTCGTATACTTAAAATAAATGTTATCATTCTCCAGCGACTAACATCGGATACTTAAGCAAATGTTATAATTCTCAAGCGACTAACATTGGATACTTACAACAAATGTTATAATTTTCCAGCGACGAACAATGAAAGCTAACAACAAATATTATACTTCTTCAGCGACTAACATCGAATACTTACAACAATTGTTATAATTCTTCAGCGACTAACTGTAGGGTAATGTGAACACAATGCCTTATTATGACAGAATGAAAGAAAATATTGGCAGCCAATCAAAAGCCGCGAAGCTCGCATGGAGATGAACCGGGTTTTACAATGGCGTTCTGCAAGAGGGAAGAAAAGTATGTTTGAATAAAATGGATTCGCGTGTCGTTCAAGCGGCTGGAGTGATTAAATGTAATGACAGTGCTTTCGTTTTTTTTGAGGGATAAGATCAGCTATATTCATTCCTAGGGAATAGTTGTTGTGTGTATTACCTTTAAAGATAATTGAAGGAAAAGACGCCAGTACGATGAAAACTGCTGTGTCGATTGTCTTTAAAAATTTGATATAAATCGAAGTCAGAACCAATTATGGAAAAATTTATATAAAAAGAAAGCAGAAGTTATGGAAAGTAAAATATATAGATACAAGTCATGGATAACAGGGTTGAGAAGCATGAAGAAGATTTCTGGGCCCAGCTAACACAAACTCGATCGAGTCTTCATAAATACACAGTCTGCAAACTGTGACACCTCATTGCTCCCCGAGACGCCCGCTTTCTCACTATAAAAAAGGCCAGCAGCGGAAATTTCAAACTTCCCACACACAGAGCAGAAGACAGCAGATAAACTGAATTAAAACCCCTTAAGGCCCAGCGGCCCATATATGACCCAGCATACATAACTCTATAATAGTGTTATAATAAAACAAGTATTAATTCCCACTTGGTCAAATTTGGGTTATTTCATAAGCAAATGAACGGCCTTCAAATTTTTATAGAAAGTTACATTCTAAAATGCGTATTCAGTCTTAGAAACATGAGTTAAGTATAAAATTTAGCTTTCAATTATAGATTCTCTTGGGCCTTAAGGGGTTAAGGGGACGCTCGACAAGGCTATAACTTTATCATCTGTTTGCCGTGCAGCTCTTCCATCACCAAACCAAGTCTGTTCTGTACTTTGTATCTATCCTAAGAGGGTATGTACATTTATGAATAAATAATTGTTTTATTGCAGATTATTGTGATAGAATATGTATCAGGATCAGACCAGAGGACTGAACTGAAATTGAGTTGTGAGTGTTAAAGGAATTCTATGCATACCAACGTTTATCATGGAATGTCAGTAGGAGTGATCAATTAAAGTTATTATTCTGGAATAATGGACTTGGCACTCCAGAATGTGAAAGGCGAAGGTAGCATCATGATCATGTATAAAAATGTATTATATTTTATTAATGTATTATTTTAGAAACTAGCAATAACCCGTCAATAATAACGGAAGTAAATAAAAAAAACTGTGATTTATTTTAAAAATATTTTTAATTCAATATAAAAGTTATTTGATGACAACATTTTTTGTGAAAGTGCGTGGATTTGTTTCAAAGAAAGTTCCCTGATTAAAAAGTGTTTTTAACAAAAACTTTCAAGTTCTCATGATTTGTTCCTCGGGTGAGGGCGACATAGAGCTGGCCGTGTTGAAAACAGGTTCAAGAAGGAAAACTCCTACGTAATCAAAAGATTGTCCTAGCACCTTATTGCTAAAATCACTGGGAATTGACGACGTCGCATCCTAAATGGCAAACTGCGCACGCTCGGTACTACGTCAATGCGAGGAATTAAGACTCGTTCTTCCTTATTACTGCCAGTGATAATTTCTGCATCAATGGAATTCCGATGCAAGACTTTTATGACCAAACGCGTGCCATTCAATAGTCCGTTTGTTTGCGTTCAGATTTCGCAATAGCATGTTACATGCAGCAACCTTTAATTTCAGCAAATGCGGTGGCATTCCTGATGGGCACTGCTCGTTAAGGAACTCGGTTGGGAATTAAATTGCGTCGTTGGGATAATCGGAAATCATGGTATCTATGCTCCAATAAACCGTTTCATTTCCAGCGAGTAGCTCCAACAATAAGTCTGCAATGCTTTAAATTAAAATTTGTCTTGAAGAAACAATCAAAAACTTACATTTTAAGGTTATTTTTAACAAAATGATGAGTTAAATCCGTTTCCGGAATGAAACTGGGTTCTACAATCAAAAACTTACATTTTATTCATATATCATTGTCACTCACTTTGTGTTGCACAATTCACCGACTTTTCTTCGTTGAGTGTTACTATTTTCGGGAGAGTACATTTAGGGAGACAATACAATTAATGTCTAACTTTCAACCACGGTTGCATCCCTTAGATGTGACCGACGTACAAACGGCGAGCATTATGGAGTTTGATGATGATGTTATGCAGATAGCCACCTGTCTTGTCTCGCTATCCTAATCAGAACTTATCCATGTATCATTCATATGCATGCAAACATCTGAACACTATCATTCATGGACACATAGGCTTGTGGAACCTATGACCAAAGGCTAGCCACTTGTCTCATATTGTCTCCAGGTTCATTCGTGTCAAACTACATCAGAGGTCTAGAATCCTAGATCAATTTTGCATTCCTGGACCAACACAGTAGCATCAGAGATTGCTATCTAGATTCAAGTCCTAGGCCCCATCAGTGCTTGGTTTTCTAGTTCAACACGGCTGTTTGTGCCCTATACCAGACACGGCTGTTTGTGCCCTATACCAGAGCGCTCTTTTAGTTTCGGTGACCGGAATTCTGACACCGGATATAAAATTTTGTGTGCACCGTAAAAGACTATTTAAGTTTTTGGCGGGGAAAATCAGCTGATGTGTGAGTAAAATCAGTAAAATACAAATCATTACACACTCGTTCTGGATAAACACAGCGCTAAAATTCTTTTGTGTACTATAACTTTGTTCTGTGTTCTATTTTTGATTGCATTTTTATTTGTTTGAATTAGTTTTGACGGAGTTACAGACTTTTGAAAACAGCGTCATCATTTAAGGAAATTCATAAAATAAGTAATCTTTTTATTAATTTAATATCTAAAAATCGGCCCATTCGTTTGAGTTTATAATTATAAAGACTTCTCGAAGGGAAGCTAAAGATTATTTCCACATACTTTTTTTTTTGGTTTCATATCTTGAGTATGTGTGGTAGTCAGTTTTGTGAGTGTGGCATTACAAGAACAAGCATATTGTCACCAGATTTTATAGCATTTAAATCCCTTTAAACGCATTCCTGATACCCACAAATCTTAAATAAGGTAGTAAAAAAATAACTTTTTGTAAAGCACCATCTGTTTTTGCATTTTCATTCATTTATAATGATATTTAGCTACGTATATAAGCGTCAGAAAACATGTAAAGCTATAGATAGATTACTTCCACATAATTTGATCTATCTTTCAAGTCTTGTTAATCTTTTATTTATAATATGAATTTATTTTTTAATTGTGTGTGAGATAAGGACTGTTCCATTGGTGTTCTTTGGTAGACAATCCTGTGCACACGACGGCTGCCAGCGAATTCTAAGTAACTGTTTGTATATCTTCTTTCATTCAAAGTTACAATGCAGGTAGTAAATTTAGAGAAACCAAATTCTAAATCTAATACCATCCTTTTATCAATGGCTAGAGTCAGAGATACATATGATAATTTAGAAATATTTATGAATGGCATGAAAGCTCAGATAGAGTCACTAAAATATTTAGAGTGGGATGGTAAACAAGTTGTTGTTTTCTTATTCGGGGATTATTTCCTTGTTTTGCTGGAGACACCACAGACATGGGTATATTCCTTGAGCTCCAGACAAACCAAACATTTTCATCAAAGACATCCAGAGAGCATACAACTTGCAAACCAAGAAGTTTGGCCATGTTGATAAGAGATTACAATAGATATATGAAATATGGGAAAGGGAATAAAAGGCAAGTGGCACATTACCATAATTGTTTACACAAACCAATGTTAGAGATTGAAATTGAAAATGTAGCTCCTCCTTACCTTCATATTTTATTAGGCATTGTTTTGAAACACCACAGACTTCTAGAACAGGTAGCTGATACAATAGACGCAAAGATATTTGAGAATTCGCAAGAGATACATGCAAACATTAGTACTTTTAAGAACTTGAAGAGATTTAGTAGGAACTGGAAATAGGCAAAAGAATTAGGAGCTAAAATTGAATTTTTCAGGTATGTATTGAACTTTGTGAGGATAAGGAGGAGACAGATAATTTTAAAGTTAGACTTGAAAATGCACAAGATGCGCTGGCCAAACTTCAGTTTCAAGATCTGTGTACTAGGTCTGGTCCAGTTTGCTCACACATGGACAAGGTACTAGCCAAACACAAAATCATACAACAGGCTTATAATAGCAGAGCATTTATAGGGAATCACTGCCACAGATATCTCACACAAAAAGTTTATAAAGATCTTACAAGAGCAATCATTACACAAACACTGAAAATTACAGACAAACAAGATATAACTAACATAGCTTTTATTGCCCAAGAACAATTCAACTCACTGAAAGAAGCATTTGAGAAAGTACACAACAAAATATCACACAGTAAACCAATTAGTAAAGAATCAATAACAGCATCGATAGAGACTTATATGTCTTTGTTCAGAAAGCTATTCCCTAGTAAGACAATTCATAAACAGCACATATTAGAAAAACATTGCGCAGACTGGATCAGAACTCATGATGTATGATTGAGATAATTGTTAGCTCTCATGTTCTGGGGACAATTGGGTGTGTTATTTTAAGGTTATAAATGTGGACATGCAATTTAAACTTTCAATAATTAATGTTTGACGCATGAAACCAAAACAAAACTTTGATATCCATTTTCTGCAGGTTTTCTACTTTTGATTTCTGTAATTTGTTATGCATGTTGATTGTGACCGTTTTAGTGTAAATTGAATTAGAAACAAACCATAACAAAATGTAAAAAAAAAAAAAACCCGTAAATTTTACACTATTTCAGACTATTATATCTTCTGTTCTAATTGTGATAACATGTTTGTTCTTGTTCTAAAATTTACTCTAACATTTCTAGTCTAGCTTTACGCAAAATTAAAGCCGGTATTTATAATAATAAAGTAGCATAAAAGCAATTCAAACATGTTTTGGGGACAATTGGGTGTGTTATTTTAAGGTAATAAATGTGGACTTGCAATTTAAACTTTCAATAATTAATGTTTGACGCATGAAACCAAAACAAAACTTTGATATCCATTTTCTGCAGGTTTTCTACTTTTGATTTCTGTAATTTGTTATGCATGTTGATTGTGACCGTTTTAGTGTAAATTGAATTAGAAACAAACCATAACAAAATGTAAAAAAAAAAAACGTAAATTTTACACTATTTCAGACTATTATATCTTCTGTTCTAATTGTGATAAAATGTTTGTTCTTGTTCTAAAATTTACTCTAACATTTCTAGTCTAGCTTTACGCAAAATTAAAGCCGGTATTTATAATAATAAAGTAGCATAAAAGCAATTCAAACATGTTTTGGGGACAATTGGGTGTGTTATTTTAAGGTAATAAATGTGGACTTGCAATTTAAACTTTCAATAATTAATGTTTGACGCATGAAACCAAAACAAATCTTTGATATCCATTTTCTGCAGGTTTTCTACTTTTGATTTCTGTAATTTGTTATGCATGTTGATTGTGACCGATTTAGTGAAAATTGCATTATAAACAAACCATAACAAAATATAAAAAAAACGTAAATTTTACACTATTTCAGACTATTATATCTTCTGTTCTAATTGTGATAAAATGTTTGTTCTTGTTCTAAAATTTACTCTAACATTTCTAGTCTAGCTTTACGCAAAATTAAAGCCGGTATTTATAATAAAAAAGTAGCCTAAAAGCATTAATTAAGCCCTATCAAAAGTAAACATCGCCACATGTTTTTCCCATCAGGAAGCTGACCACGTGACCTCTGTCAAGTGGGCTATAAATAGCGCGGTCGGGGAAAAAGGGGAATTAACTAAAAGATCGCTCGCAAACAGCCGTGCAGAGCGCTCTTTTAGTTTCGGTGACCGGAATTCTGACACCGGGTATAAAATTTTGTGTGCACCGTAAAAGACTATTTAAGTTTTTGGCGGGGAAAATCAGCTGATGTGTGAGTAAAATCAGTAAAATATAAATCATTACACACTCGTTCTGGATAAACACAGCGCTAAAATTCTTTTGTGTACTATAACTTTGTTCTGTGTTCTATTTTTGATTGCATTTTTATTTGTTTGACATTAGTTTTGACGGAGTTACAGACTTTTGAAAACAGCGTCATCATTTAAGGAAATTCATAAAATAAGTAATCTTTTTATTAATTTAATATCTAAAAATCGGCCCATTCGTTTGAGTTTATAATTATAAAGACTTCTCGAAGGGAAGCTAAAGATTATTTCCACATACTTTTTTTTTTTTGGTTTCATATCTTGAGAATGTGTGGTAGTCAGTTTTTTGTGTGTGTGGCATTACAAGAACAAGCATATTGTCACCAGATTTTATAGCATTTAAATCCCTTTAAACGCATTCCTGATACCCACAAATCTTAAATCAGGTAGTAAAAAAATAACTTTTTGTAAAGCACCATCTGTTTTTGCATTTTCATTCATTTATAATGATATTTAGCTACGTATATAAGCGTCAGAAAACATGTAAAGCTATAGATAGATTACTTCCACATAATTTGATCTATCTTTCAAGTCTTATTAATCTTCTATTTATAATATGAATTTTTTTTTTAATTGTGTGTGAGATAAGGACTGTTCCATTGGTGTTCTTTGGTAGACAATCCTGTGCACACGACGGCTGCCAGCGAATTCTAAGTAACTGTTTGTATATCTTCTTTCATTCAAAGTTACAATGCAGGTAGTAAATTTAGAGAAACCAAATTCTAAATCTAATACCATCCTTTTATCAATGGCTAGAGTCAGAGATACATATGATAATTTAGAAATATTTATGAATGGCATGAAAGCTCAGATAGAGTCACTAAAATATTTAGAGTGGGATGGTAAACAAGTTGTTGTTTTCTTATTCGGGGATTATTTCCTTGTTTTGCTGGAGACACCACAGACATGGGTATATTCCTTGAGCTCCAGACAAACCAAACCAAACATTTTCATCAAAGACATCCAGAGAGCATACAACTTGCAAACCAAGAAGTTTGGCCATGTTGATAAGAGATTACAATAGATATATGAAATATGGGAAAGGGAATAAAAGGCAAGTGGCACATTACCATAATTGTTTACACAAACCAATGTTAGAGATTGAAATTGAAAATGTAGCTCCTCCTTACCTTCATATTTTATTAGGCATTGTTTTGAAACACCACAGACTTCTAGAACAGGTAGCTGATACTTACTTACTCAGTCGTTCCCCTTCTACCGTGAGGTGTAGAGGTTTGGAAGAGAGAGCGCCAGACCATTCTATCAGCTGTCTTCTTCCTGGCCTGGTTCCATTCTAGTCCTCGGTCCTTCAGAGATTGTCTAATGTTGTCCTCCCAGCGGATTCTGGGTCGTCCTGGAGGTCTGGATCCCTGGCTCTTTTCCGGTTTTCTCTCTTGTAGTTCGCGTAATCATGATTTAAAGCAAACAGGTGATTGGCCTGTTGTGCCTTTGCATGGTGGAGGGGCTGCCTCCTTACGGCCTCCATGCAGGCCGCCCTCCTCCTTTTTCATCCGGGCTTGGGACCGGCATTGTAGCTGATACAATAGACGCAAAGATATTTGAGAATTCGCAAGAGATACATGCAAACATTAGTACTTTTAAGAACTTGAAGAGATTTAGTAGGAACTGGAAATAGGCAGAAGAATTAGGAGCTAAAATTGAATTTTTCAGGTAGGTATTGAACTTTGTGAGGATAAGGAGGAGACAGATAATTTTAAAGTTAGACTTGAAAATGCACAAGATGCGCTGGCCAAACTTCAGTTTCAAGATCTGTGTACTAGGTCTGGTCCAGTTTGCTCACTCATGGACAAGGTACTAGCCAAACACAAAATCATACAACAGGCTTATAATAGCAGAGCATTTATAGGGAATCACTGCCACAGATATCTCACACAAAAAGTTTATAAAGATCTTACAAGAGCAATCATTACATAAACACTGAAAATTACAGACAAACAAGATATAACTAACATAGCTTTTATTGCCCAAGAACAATTCAACTCACTGAAAGAAGCATTTGAGAAAGTACACAACAAAATATCACACAGTAAACCAATTAGTAAAGAATCAATAACAGCATCGATAGAGACTTATATGTCTTTGTTCAGAAAGCTATTCCCTAGTAAGACAATTCATAAACAGCACATATTAGAAAAACATTGCGCAGACTGGATCAGAACTCATGATGTATGATTGAGATAATTGTTAGCTCTCATGTTCTGGGGACAATTGGGTGTGTTATTTTAAGGTTATAAATGTGGACATGCAATTTAAACTTTCAATAATTAATGTTTAACGCATGAAACCAAAACAAAACTTTGATATCCATTTTCTGCAGGTTTTCTACTTTTGATTTCTGTAATTTGTTATGCATGTTGATTGTGACCGTTTTAGTGTAAATTGAATTAGAAACAAACCATAACAAAGAGGGGGGGGGGGGTGTAAAAAAAAAAAACCCGTAAATTTTACGCTATTTCAGACTATTATATCTTCTGTTCTAATTGTGTGATAACATGTTTGTTCTTGTTCTAAAATTTACTCTAACATTTCTAGTCTAGCTTTACGCAAAATTAAAGCCGGTATTTATAATAATAAAGTAGCATAAAAGCAATTCAAACATGTTTTGGGGACAATTGGGTGTGTTATTTTAAGGTAATAAATGTGGACTTGCAATTTAAACTTTCAATAATTAATGTTTGACGCATGAAACCAAAACAAAACTTTGATATCCATTTTCTGCAGGTTTTCTACTTTTGATTTCTGTAATTTGTTATGCATGTTGATTGTGACCGTTTTAGTGTAAATTGAATTAGAAACAAACCATAACAAAATGTAAAAAAAAAAAAAAACGTAAATTTTACACTATTTCAGACTATTATATCTTCTGTTCTAATTGTGATAAAATGTTTGTTCTTGTTCTAAAATTTACTCTAACATTTCTAGTCTAGCTTTACGCAAAATTAAAGCCGGTATTTATAATAATAAAGTAGCATAAAAGCAATTCAAACATGTTTTGGGGACAATTGGGTGTGTTATTTTAAGGTAATAAATGTGGACTTGCAATTTAAACTTTCAATAATTAATGTTTGACGCATGAAACCAAAACAAAAATTTGATATCCATTTTCTGCAGGTTTTCTACTTTTGATTTCTGTAATTTGTTATGCATGTTGATTGTGACCGATTTAGTGAAAATTGCATTATAAACAAACCATAACAAAATATAAAAAAAAACGTAAATTTTACACTATTTCAGACTATTATATCTTCTGTTCTAATTGTGATAAAATGTTTGTTCTTGTTCTAAAATTTACTCTAACATTTCTAGTCTAGCTTTACGCAAAATTAAAGCCGGTATTTATAATAAAAAAGTAGCCTAAAAGCATTAATTAAGCCCTATCAAAAGTAAACATCGCCACATGTTTTTCCCATCAGGAAGCTGACCACGTGACCTCTGTCAAGTGGGCTATAAATAGCGCGGTCGGGGAAAAAGGGGAATTAACTAAAAGATCGCTCGCAAACAGCCGTGCAGAGCGCTCTTTTAGTTTCGGTGACCGGAATTCTGACACCGGGTATAAAATTTTGTGTGCACCGTAAAAGACTATTTAAGTTTTTGGCGGGGAAAATCAGCTGATGTGTGAGTAAAATCAGTAAAATATAAATCATTACACACTCGTTCTGGATAAACACAGCGCTAAAATTCTTTTGTGTACTATAACTTTGTTCTGTGTTCTATTTTTGATTGCATTTTTATTTGTTTGACATTAGTTTTGACGGAGTTACAGACTTTTGAAAACAGCGTCATCATTTAAGGAAATTCATAAAATAAGTAATCTTTTTATTAATTTAATATCTAAAAATCGGTCCATTCGTTTGAGTTTATAATTATAAAGACTTCTCGAAGGGAAGCTAAAGATTATTTCCACATACTTTTTTTTTGGTTTCATATCTTGAGAATGTGTGGTAGTCAGTTTTGTGTGTGTGGCATTACAAGAACAAGCATATTGTCACCAGATTTTATAGCATTTAAATCCCTTTAAACGCATTCCTGATACCCACAAATCTTAAATCAGGTAGTAAAAAAATAACTTTTTGTAAAGCACCATCTGTTTTTGCATTTTCATTCATTTATAATGATATTTAGCTACGTATATAAGCGTCAGAAAACATGTAAAGCTATAGATAGATTACTTCCACATAATTTGATCTATCTTTCAAGTCTTATTAATCTTCTATTTATAATATGAATTTTTTTTTAATTGTGTGTGAGATAAGGACTGTTCCATTGGTGTTCTTTGGTAGACAATCCTGTGCACACGACGGCTGCCAGCGAATTCTAAGTAACTGTTTGTATATCTTCTTTCATTCAAAGTTACAATGCAGGTAGTAAATTTAGAGAAACCAAATTCTAAATCTAATACCATCCTTTTATCAATGGCTAGAGTCAGAGATACATATGATAATTTAGAAATATTTATGAATGGCATGAAAGCTCAGATAGAGTCACTAAAATATTTAGAGTGGGATGGTAAACAAGTTGTTGTTTTCTTATTCGGGGATTATTTCCTTGTTTTGCTGGAGACACCACAGACATGGGTATATTCCTTGAGCTCCAGACAAACCAAACATTTTCATCAAAGACATCCAGAGAGCATACAACTTGCAAACCAAGAAGTTTGGCCATGTTGATAAGAGATTACAATAGATATATGAAATATGGGAAAGGGAATAAAAGGCAAGTGGCACATTACCATAATTGTTTACACAAACCAATGTTAGAGATTGAAATTGAAAATGTAGCTCCTCCTTACCTTCATATTTTATTAGGCATTGTTTTGAAACACCACAGACTTCTAGAACAGGTAGCTGATACTTACTTACTCAGTCGTTCCCCTTCTACCGTGAGGTGTAGAGGTTTGGAAGAGAGAGCGCCAGACCATTCTATCAGCTGTCTTCTTCCTGGCCTGGTTCCATTCTAGTCCTCGGTCCTTCAAAGATTGTCTAATGTTGTCCTCCCAGCGGACTCTGGGTCGTCCTGGAGGTCTGGATCCCTGGCTCTTTTCCGGTTTTCTCTCTTGTAGTTCGCGTAATCATGATTTAAAGCAAACAGGTGATTGGCCTGTTGTGCCTTTGCATGGTGGAGGGGCTGCCTCCTTACGGCCTCCATGCAGGCCGCCCTCCTCCTTTTTCATCCGGGCTTGGGACCGGCATTGTAGCTGATACAATAGACGCAAAGATATTTGAGAATTCGCAAGAGATACATGCAAACATTAGTACTTTTAAGAACTTGAAGAGATTTAGTAGGAACTGGAAATAGGCAGAAGAATTAGGAGCTAAAATTGAATTTTTCAGGTAGGTATTGAACTTTGTGAGGATAAGGAGGAGACAGATAATTTTAAAGTTAGACTTGAAAATGCACAAGATGCGCTGGCCAAACTTCAGTTTCAAGATCTGTGTACTAGGTCTGGTCCAGTTTGCTCACTCATGGACAAGGTACTAGCCAAACACAAAATCATACAACAGGCTTATAATAGCAGAGCATTTATAGGGAATCACTGCCACAGATATCTCACACAAAAAGTTTATAAAGATCTTACAAGAGCAATCATTACATAAACACTGAAAATTACAGACAAACAAGATATAACTAACATAGCTTTTATTGCCCAAGAACAATTCAACTCACTGAAAGAAGCATTTGAGAAAGTACACAACAAAATATCACACAGTAAACCAATTAGTAAAGAATCAATAACAGCATCGATAGAGACTTATATGTCTTTGTTCAGAAAGCTATTCCCTAGTAAGACAATTCATAAACAGCACATATTAGAAAAACATTGCGCAGACTGGATCAGAACTCATGATGTATGATTGAGATAATTGTTAGCTCTCATGTTCTGGGGACAATTGGGTGTGTTATTTTAAGGTTATAAATGTGGACATGCAATTTAAACTTTCAATAATTAATGTTTGACGCATGAAACCAAAACAAAACTTTGATATCCATTTTTCTGCAGGTTTTCTACTTTTGATTTCTGTAATTTGTTATGCATGTTGATTGTGACCGTTTTAGTGTAAATTGAATTAGAAACAAACCATAACAAAATGTAAAAAAAACCCGTAAATTTTACACTATTTCAGACTATTATATCTTCTGTTCTAATTGTGATAACATGTTTGTTCTTGTTCTAAAATTTACTCTAACATTTCTAGTCTAGCTTTACGCAAAATTAAAGCCGGTATTTATAATAATAAAGTAGCATAAAAGCAATTCAAACATGTTTTGGGGACAATCGGGTGTGTTATTTTAAGGTAATAAATGTGGACTTGCAATTTAAACTTTCAATAATTAATGTTTGACGCATGAAACCAAAACAAAACTTTGATATCCATTTTCTGCAGGTTTTCTACTTTTGATTTCTGTAATTTGTTATGCATGTTGATTGTGACCGTTTTAGTGTAAATTGAATTAGAAACAAACCATAACAAAATGTAAAAAAAAAAAAAACGTAAATTTTACACTATTTCAGACTATTATATCTTCTGTTCTAATTGTGATAAAATGTTTGTTCTTGTTCTAAAATTTACTCTAACATTTCTAGTCTAGCTTTACGCAAAATTAAAGCCGGTATTTTTTAATAATAAAGTAGCATAAAAGCAATTCAAACATGTTTTGGGGACAATTGGGTGTGTTATTTTAAGGTAATAAATGTGGACTTGCAATTTAAACTTTCAATAATTAATGTTTGACGCATGAAACCAAAACAAATCTTTGATATCCATTTTCTGCAGGTTTTCTACTTTTGATTTCTGTAATTTGTTATGCATGTTGATTGTGACCGATTTAGTGAAAATTGCATTATAAACAAACCATAACAAAATATAAAAAAAAAACGTAAATTTTACACTATTTCAGACTATTATATCTTCTGTTCTAATTGTGATAAAATGTTTGTTCTTGTTCTAAAATTTACTCTAACATTTCTAGTCTAGCTTTACGCAAAATTAAAGCCGGTATTTATAATAAAAAAGTAGCCTAAAAGCATTAATTAAGCCCTATCAAAAGTAAACATCGCCACATGTTTTTCCCATCAGGAAGCTGACCACGTGACCTCTGTCAAGTGGGCTATAAATAGCGCGGTCGGGGAAAAAGGGGAATTAACTAAAAGATCGCTCGCAAACAGCCGTGCAGAGCGCTCTTTTAGTTTCGGTGACCGGAATTCTGACACCGGGTATAAAATTTTGTGTGCACCGTAAAAGACTATTTAAGTTTTTGGCGGGGAAAATCAGCTGATGTGTGAGTAAAATCAGTAAAATATAAATCATTACACACTCGTTCTGGATAAACACAGCGCTAAAATTCTTTTGTGTACTATAACTTTGTTCTGTGTTCTATTTTTGATTGCATTTTTATTTGTTTGACATTAGTTTTGACGGAGTTACAGACTTTTGAAAACAGCGTCATCATTTAAGGAAATTCATAAAATAAGTAATCTTTTTATTAATTTAATATCTAAAAATCGGCCCATTCGTTTGAGTTTATAATTATAAAGACTTCTCGAAGGGAAGCTAAAGATTATTTCCACATACTTTTTTTTTTGGTTTCATATCTTGAGAATGTGTGGTAGTCAGTTTTGTGTGTGTGGCATTACAAGAACAAGCATATTGTCACCAGATTTTATAGCATTTAAATCCCTTTAAACGCATTCCTGATACCCACAAATCTTAAATCAGGTAGTAAAAAAATAACTTTTTGTAAAGCACCATCTGTTTTTGCATTTTCATTCATTTATAATGATATTTAGCTACGTATATAAGCGTCAGAAAACATGTAAAGCTATAGATAGATTACTTCCACATAATTTGATCTATCTTTCAAGTCTTATTAATCTTCTATTTATAATATGAATTTATTTTTTAATTGTGTGTGAGATAAGGACTGTTCCATTGGTGTTCTTTGGTAGACAATCCTGTGCACACGACGGCTGCCAGCGAATTCTAAGTAACTGTTTGTATATCTTCTTTCATTCAAAGTTACAATGCAGGTAGTAAATTTAGAGAAACCAAATTCTAAATCTAATACCATCCTTTTATCAATGGCTAGAGTCAGAGATACATATGATAATTTAGAAATATTTATGAATGGCATGAAAGCTCAGATAGAGTCACTAAAATATTTAGAGTGGGATGGTAAACAAGTTGTTGTTTTCTTATTCGGGGATTATTTCCTTGTTTTGCTGGAGACACCACAGACATGGGTATATTCCTTGAGCTCCAGACAAACCAAACATTTTCATCAAAGACATCCAGAGAGCATACAACTTGCAAACCAAGAAGTTTGGCCATGTTGATAAGAGATTACAATAGATATATGAAATATGGGAAAGGGAATAAAAGGCAAGTGGCACATTACCATAATTGTTTACACAAACCAATGTTAGAGATTGAAATTGAAAATGTAGCTCCTCCTTACCTTCATATTTTATTAGGCATTGTTTTGAAACACCACAGACTTCTAGAACAGGTAGCTGATACTTACTTACTCAGTCGTTCCCCTTCTACCGTGAGGTGTAGAGGTTTGGAAGAGAGAGCGCCAGACCATTCTATCAGCTGTCTTCTTCCTGGCCTGGTTCCATTCTAGTCCTCGGTCCTTCAAAGATTGTCTAATGTTGTCCTCCCAGCGGACTCTGGGTCGTCCTGGAGGTCTGGATCCCTGGCTCTTTTCCGGTTTTCTCTCTTGTAGTTCGCGTAATCATGATTTAAAGCAAACAGGTGATTGGCCTGTTGTGCCTTTGCATGGTGGAGGGGCTGCCTCCTTACGGCCTCCATGCAGGCCGCCCTCCTCCTTTTTCATCCGGGCTTGGGACCGGCATTGTAGCTGATACAATAGACGCAAAGATATTTGAGAATTCGCAAGAGATACATGCAAACATTAGTACTTTTAAGAACTTGAAGAGATTTAGTAGGAACTGGAAATAGGCAGAAGAATTAGGAGCTAAAATTGAATTTTTCAGGTAGGTATTGAACTTTGGGAGGATAAGGAGGTGTCATGAAATATTCTAATCCACATATATAAATTATTAGGTAAATATGAAGCCTAACAAATAAAATTAATAAAGAGAAGAGCAATGGTAAAATAACAGTGCTGTCACAAAGAATGTACTCGAAATCCCCCTTGTTTTCTGCTTCGTCTGCAAATTGTAACGCTTTCACGTTGATATAAAAGCTTACTGTATTATTACCCGCCTTCTTCAATGAAACGTGTGCTGCATTTCTAAGAAAAACATTGAGACGTACTGCGTAATGACCTAAATTAATCCTAACATTAATTATACTGCGTTACCAAAACGAACGAACAGATGGACAAAAGGATAAAGAGAGAGGGGAGGGCTGAAAATCAGGAACGCATGCATCACGCGTGTAAGTCTACATGCACTAATTTTTTTTCAGACGGACAGTGATAAAATACACTACCCTTTCCCAGAGTTAGGTTTATAAATCATAAAAAAACTCTTATTAGAAAAGATAACATTAGATGGGTTTACGGTTGAGAACATAACAGTACCCAGACAGCACATCTTCGAAACAGGAGGTAGAAGAAATTGCATATTTTGAATGCAGCCACGTAGCTCCTTTAAATTTGTATTTTTGGGTTCCTTAGGGCTTGCTGACAAATAATATGTAAAACGTTACGCAAATAGTCCAGGAATTAATAAATTATACCCAAAATAAAATATTGGGGGTGCCTGACAGCATAAAATCATTTCTGCTCATAAGATTTTTTTTTAACGTGTTTGAAAAAAATTTACGTTACAGAAATAGCCTACCATGTAAACTCCAAATTGATTGGAGCGCAACAAATGAAAGCCTAACCACGATTGGTCGGGCTATAAATACTATCTTGGTTGTTAGGGGAAACGGGGAAAGGTAACATTTTTTCAAACACTTGTCGAAACGGGGCTCATTGGTCAGACTCGCTGATATACACACTTGGGAGCGTTAGTTCGAAACCACTTGTTTAAAATAGCTTGATAAAGCATCAGTGCGTTGAAGCCAGCATATATTTTGCTAAATAAAAGCCTGGAAGATAAGCAGATGGGAATTTGTGCCAGTTTGTGCCAGAATTCATTGCTAATCAACGTATCTGTGTTTATTCGTATGAATTGTGGTAAGCTTGAACCATTCAATATCTTTTAATGAAAATTGAATGTGAATTGTTGATTTATGCCTGTATATATATGTGTAGTTCAGTGGCCAACGTGAGGTAAAGCCTGTAATGCTCCAGCCTGAACAGAGGGTGTCGGAGAGAAGTAAAACGGCATGGAATGGCCAAACAGTACACTGACACCTGGATGATTGACTAGAAAGAAATAATGCTGGAAGTGCAGAGGCGTAGTAACCATTAAGAAGGGTAATACTGGAATAAAGTATTTCAAATGAAGCTGACAGTTGGCCTAATGCTCTGAACTCAATGTTTGTGCTGTGTTGTGATCAATGTAACAAGAGAGTTTAAGTTAGTTATGAAGTAGAAGGTACATCCTTCTTGATTTCAGGGACAGTGGTCTTGATGGTACTGAGCAGCACCTGGTCAGAGCTTTGCTGAATCCAGTGTCGGACAGCATACTCCTTGGTCCTTTTAGCTATCAGTGAGGTGTCTCCAGAGCCCAGAGGAGAATTCGAGCAGAGGAGTCCTTTCCTGCCGCCATCACGCCAGATAAGCTAACTTGGCCAGCTGAGCTCAACATTATGTCCCCTCATCTTGAACTGACTTTGTAAAATTAACATTAAGAGGGGAATTTACTTGTCTTAAAATCAGGAACTGTGAACATCTCCAATACTAGTCCCTAAAGACAAACTATTGAAGTCATGATGACAAATACCAACAGAGCTTGAACAAAACAAAACCAGTATTACCTCATTTTACTACTACACAACTGACACACATAGAACATTTGTAATAATATATGTCACTACAATATTCATATTAAATACATTCTGTACATAACTTGTAATTTAAATTGATTGTGATTCCTGGTTCCCTTGTAGTTGAATCAGGACACATATTCATTCATGCCAGTAATGAATACATATTGTTATTTGAAAGTTTATCAGTGACTCTTTTAAGATATCTTTGTAGAGTGTTATATGTATGTGAGTGTCACAGTGTTGTCAAGAGTAGTGGATTAAATTAAATTGTTTATCTGTCTGTTGTTGTGACTTACACTTCATCATACACATACCCTAGACACATAACGTAGCATCACACTATTCCAGAATAATTCTGACTGAGATATATAGATATGTGGTAGCAAGTAAGGTTATCTATAATACACTACTCTTAATAGATATAGATACCTTCACAGCTGATCTCAGTCAGTACACTAAGTTCCCTATAAGTATTTATAACATCCCACTTCACCACATATATTGGGGGCTCGTCCGGGATTTTGAATCTTTAACTATTAAAAATATTGGGGGTAATTCACTTCAGGGAATATAAGAATTAAAAGGTATCCTTGGGTGGAATTAAATAAGGTTGAGCTCACGGTGCCTGTGTTGTCCATTAGATATATAGTTAGAAATTGAATTGTTGGGTAGACATTATAAAAATTTACCTGATAGACAATGGCGGACCTGGCCAAATTTCGATCTGCTGCGGTTCAGACTGCAAAAGAGTTAGGATTAGATGGGCAAGTTATGGTTGCCTATGTCACAACGGAATGTGACAAATTTATTGAACGCGAAGAAAGAAGATTAGAAAAAGAAGCCGAAAGAAGGTTAGAGGCTGAAAGGGAAATTAAGAAGTTACAATTTGAAGCTGAGGCTGAGACTAAGAGGTTGCAAGCTGAGGCTGAGACTAAGAGGTTGCAGATTGAGGCTGACAAAGAGGCTAAGAAATTAGCTGCAGAAAGAGAAGAGAAGAGATTAGCTGCAGAGAGGGAAGCAGAAAAGGAGGAGAAGAGATTACAAAGGGAACATGAGTTACGACTAAGGGAGTTTGAGTTTCAAGGCCATGCTCCTGAAAATGGTGCCAGTCCCTTTGCCTCTGATGCTACGGTTACTCAGGGAGCCTCGACCTCAGCTATGAACTTTCATTTAGATCATTTTGTTGAGAAAGACGATGATATTGAGAGCTATATAAATAGGTACGAACTATTAGCTACCACGTATGGGTTAGAGAGAGAAAGGTGGAGCTTAAAGTTATCTCAGGGACTTCGTGGGGCAGCTTATGAAGTTTTTGCAAAAATGAGCAGAGGTGATCAGGAAAATTATGACATGCTAAAGCAGGCTCTTTTGTTAAGGTATGAAAAGAATGCAGAGTTTTACAGGAAAAAATTTAGGAATGCTAAACTACTGTCAGGTGAAACCTATCACCAGTTCTCTGCACGAATCGAGACATACTTGGAGAAATGGACTTCTCTGGGGAAAACCCAAGATCTTAAGGAAATGGTCCTTATAGAGCAACTAAGAGAGTCCATGGCTCCAGACCTGAGAAAGTTTCTCATGGAACAAGGTGCAGAGAGGCTGGGTGAGTTGCTAAATGTTGCTGAAAGGTATCAAGCAGCTCAAGCAGAGGTAACAGGTAATAAAAAGAAACAGGTGGATAACTTTAGGGCACCACAGAACTTTAATAAATTTGATCCTAGGGATCAAAATAAAGGTAAGCACCAATTTGATAGGCCACGGTATGACAATAAAAATAAATTCCCACAATTCGATGAAAGGAAATATGATGAAAGAAAATCTTTCAACCAAGGAAAAAGGTGGTGTAAAAATTGTAAGATGAACAATCATGACACTGACCGTTGCAGAAGGAAACCTGTGTATATGGCAACCCTTCAGGTCAGGTCGACCTCAAGACAGGAGGAGGATATTATGTTGGATACCACTCCAGAAGAGATGAGGAAGGCACAGGCTGGGGATAAAACACTCAAGCCTTGTTTCAGAAAATTGTCAACTTGTCATACAACTCCAGGCAAGGGAGATTTTTACATGAAAAACAAGTTGATGTATAGGAAGGCCGGAACTAGATCCCATGGTCACGGACAGCTGGTTCTTCCAAAAAGATATAGGGCAGACTTAATAAGGAGCCTACATGTGAAACCAGATGGGGACCATGAGAAGATAGGTACCATCATTCAAAAGGTGGCTCACAATTATTATTGGCCCAAAGCAAGATGGGACATTGAAAATTTTGTAGAAAGGTGTAGCATAGCACATGAGGGAACACCCACAAGTGGGAACATGGATCAGGACCTGGACACGCCCCGAGGCAAAATTAGGCCTGATAATAAAAAGAGATATAAATTTGATAAAGTGGACCAAATGGAATGGGAAGCCCCTTTTCACGGACAAGCTTCACTTAACTGTTTTACAATGGCCACTATGCGGAGAGTGCAAAAGGATGTCTTACCCCAGGATAAGCCGACAATCCCTCAATCGGACTTAAACAAACTGGAGGAAGAGGATGTAGAGAGGAAATCTCTCATCAAGAATTTTAAGTGGGGAGAAAGCCCCAAAAGAAAAATTGGTAGCGGTCGTTTTGTGAATGAAAATTCTGGGAGGAAAAATCATCACTATAAAGCTTCGAGTGGAAGAGACCATACCGGTGCATGGACAAATAGGTCCACACAATTAAAGGTCCATATGTAGCTTTGTTAAGAACGTGGACTGATGAAAAGGCAGAGGAAAACATTACATCTTCATACCAATATGTGAATGAGCTGACCACTCGGTTAAAAACTGGCTGGAAACTTGCCAATGAAAATTTGAAACAAGCCAGGAAGAAACATGCTGCCTATTATAACAGGAAGGCGAAAGACAGAAATTTGGCTGTGGGAGAGAAAGTACTGCTTCTTTTGCCCGGGAGTCAGAATAAGTTACAAATTGGATGGCAGGGTCCATATACAGTTCTAGAGAAGGTGTCTAGAACAAATTATAAGATAGATAAGAAGGGGAAAGAAAAAATCTATCATGTGAATCTCCTGAAGAAATATTTGGAAAGAGAACATCAGGAAGAGACACACTTGTTGACCTTGTCCATCGCCATGGAGATGAAAAAGGAACCACTTTCATCATTTGAATATCCATTACACCCCTGTGAGACAGCAGTACAGGTGAAAATCAGTACACATTTAACGAAAACTCAGAAAGAGAGAGTGCAACAGGTTCTAAATAATCATGCAGAGGTGTTAACAGACCGACCAGGGCATACAAACCTATTGGAATATGATATGAAACTCATAGACTCCACACCTGTCTGTATGAAACCATATTCGATTCCGTTTGCTAAGGAAAAAGCTTTGAAGGAAGAGATAGACTATCTGTTGAAGGAAGGAATTATTTCGCACAGTGAGTCTTCGTATAGTTCCGGGGTGGTACTCTTAAGGAAGCCCTCTGGAGAACATAGACTCTGTATAGATTACAGGAGACTAAATGCTATTACAGAAGGACAGGTGGATCCATTGCCGGATACAAATCAGCTGTTTGCCAGACTAAATAAAGCTAAATATTTCTCAAAAGTGGATCTGAGTAAAGGATACTATCAGATTCCAGTAAAGCCTGAGGTTAGACCATACCTAGCTTTTAGTACCTCAGAAGGACACTATGAGTTTAATAGATTGCCATTTGGATTGAAGAATGCGCCTAGTGTCTTCTCTAGAATGATGAGAAAATTATTGGATCCTCTGAATAATCCCTGTATAACAAATTTTATGGATGATATCCTTATAGCAACAGAAACATTTGAGGAACACATTGACTCTCTGAACATGCTGTTTGATCGACTTGGGGAGGCAAATTTAACAGCCCGACCAACCAAATGTTGCGTTGGATGTAAAGAATTGGAATTTTTGGGACACACAGTTTATCAGGGAAACATGACCCCTGACCCAAAGAATTTAGAGAAACTACAGAAAGCCCCGAGACCACAAACCAAGAAGGACGTGAGATCCTTTGTCTCATTATGTGGTTTCTACCAGAAGTATATCAAAAACTTTAATTCCATATGTGCACCGTTAACTGAATTGACACGTAAAGGACATCCAGATCGCATTACATGGACACCACAATGTGAAATGACTTACCAAGAATTGAAGGAAAAGCTCACAAGTAAACCCATTTTGAAATTACCTGACTTAAGTCAAGAATTCATAGTAAGGACGGATGCAAGTAATATTGGGCTGGGTGCAACTCTACTACAGAAATCAGATGCATTGGATGGGGAATTAAGCCCAGTGGCATATGCTAGCAGAAAGTTGAATAAAGCTGAAATCAACTACTCAACTAGCGAAAAAGAATGTCTTGCAGTAATATGGGCAATAAAGAAATTCAATATTTATCTATATGGGAAGGCATTTAAGTTGCAAACAGATCACAAACCTTTATCGTTTTTAGCACAGGCTAAGCATGAGAACTCTAGGTTACTCCGATGGTCTTTGCTTCTGGCTCCATATAATTTTAGCATTGAGTATATATCTGGAAAAACCAATTTGGGAGCGGATTTTTTAAGCCGCCATCCGTGTGATGAGAATCACCGTAAACCCCAGAAATAATAATAAATTTCTCTATGTGTATATAGAATAAAGGACTGACATATAATGTCTGTTTTAAGAGGGAGGTGTCATGAAATATTCTAATCCACATATATAAATTATTAGGTAAATATGAAGCCTAACAAATAAAATTAATAAAGAGAAGAGCAATGGTAAAATAACAGTGCTGTCACAAAGAATGTACTCGAAATCCCCCTTGTTTTCTGCTTCGTCTGCAAATTGTAACGCTTTCACGTTGATATAAAAGCTTACTGTATTATTACCCGCCTTCTTCAATGAAACGTGTGCTGCATTTCTAAGAAAAACATTGAGACGTACTGCGTAATGACCTAAATTAATCCTAACATTAAATATACTGCGTTACCAAAACGAACGAACAGATGGACAAAAGGATAAAGAGAGAGGGGAGGGCTGAAAATCAGGAACGCATGCATCACGCGTGTAAGTCTACATGCACTAATTTTTTTTCAGACGGACAGTGATAAAATACACTACCCTTTCCCAGAGTTAGGTTTATAAATCATAAAAAAAAACTCTTATTAGAAAAGATAACATTAGATGGGTTTACGGTTGAGAACATAACAGTACCCAGACAGCACATCTTCGAAACAGGAGGTAGAAGAAATTGCATATTTTGAATGCAGCCACGTAGCTCCTTTAAATTTGTATTTTTGGGTTCCTTAGGGCTTGCTGACAAATAATATGTAAAACGTTACGCAAATAGTCCAGGAATTAATAAATTATACCCAAAATAAAATATTGGGGGTGCCTGACAGCATAAAATCATTTCTGCTCATAAGATTTTTTTTTTAACGTGTTTGAAAAAAATTTACGTTACAGAAATAGCCTACCATGTAAACTCCAAATTGATTGGAGCGCAACAAATGAAAGCCTAACCACGATTGGTCGGGCTATAAATACTATCTTGGTTGTTAGGGGAAACGGGGAAAGGTAACATTTTTTCAAACACTTGTCGAAACGGGGCTCATTGGTCAGACTCGCTGATATACACACTTGGGAGCGTTAGTTCGAAACCACTTGTTTAAAATAGCTTGATAAAGCATCAGTGCGTTGAAGCCAGCATATATTTTGCTAAATAAAAGCCTGGAAGATAAGCAGATGGGAATTTGTGCCAGTTTGTGCCAGAATTCATTGCTAATCAACGTATCTGTGTTTATTCGTATGAATTGTGGTAAGCTTGAACCATTCAATATCTTTTAATGAAAATTGAATGTGAATTGTTGATTTATGCCTGTATATATATGTGTAGTTCAGTGGCCAACGTGAGGTAAAGCCTGTAATGCTCCAGCCTGAACAGAGGGTGTCGGAGAGAAGTAAAACGGCATGGAATGGCCAAACAGTACACTGACACCTGGATGATTGACTAGAAAGAAATAATGCTGGAAGTGCAGAGGCGTAGTAACCATTAAGAAGGGTAATACTGGAATAAAGTATTTCAAATGAAGCTGACAGTTGGCCTAATGCTCTGAACTCAATGTTTGTGCTGTGTTGTGATCAATGTAACAAGAGAGTTTAAGTTAGTTATGAAGTAGAAGGTACATCCTTCTTGATTTCAGGGACAGTGGTCTTGATGGTACTGAGCAGCACCTGGTCAGAGCTTTGCTGAATCCAGTGTCGGACAGCATACTCCTTGGTCCTTTTAGCTATCAGTGAGGTGTCTCCAGAGCCCAGAGGAGAATTCGAGCAGAGGAGTCCTTTCCTGCCGCCATCACGCCAGATAAGCTAACTTGGCCAGCTGAGCTCAACATTATGTCCCCTCATCTTGAACTGACTTTGTAAAATTAACATTAAGAGGGGAATTTACTTGTCTTAAAATCAGGAACTGTGAACATCTCCAATACTAGTCCCTAAAGACAAACTATTGAAGTCATGATGACAAATACCAACAGAGCTTGAACAAAACAAAACCAGTATTACCTCATTTTACTACTACACAACTGACACACATAGAACATTTGTAATAATATATGTCACTACAATATTCATATTAAATACATTCTGTACATAACTTGTAATTTAAATTGATTGTGATTCCTGGTTCCCTTGTAGTTGAATCAGGACACATATTCATTCATGCCAGTAATGAATACATATTGTTATTTGAAAGTTTATCAGTGACTCTTTTAAGATATCTTTGTAGAGTGTTATATGTATGTGAGTGTCACAGTGTTGTCAAGAGTAGTGGATTAAATTAAATTGTTTATCTGTCTGTTGTTGTGACTTACACTTCATCATACACATACCCTAGACACATAACGTAGCATCACACTATTCCAGAATAATTCTGACTGAGATATATAGATATGTGGTAGCAAGTAAGGTTATCTATAATACACTACTCTTAATAGATATAGATACCTTCACAGCTGATCTCAGTCAGTACACTAAGTTCCCTATAAGTATTTATAACATCCCACTTCACCACAGGAGGAGACAGATAATTTTAAAGTTAGACTTGAAAATGCACAAGATGCGCTGGCCAAACTTCAGTTTCAAGATCTGTGTACTAGGTCTGGTCCAGTTTGCTCACTCATGGACAAGGTACTAGCCAAACACAAAATCATACAACAGGCTTATAATAGCAGAGCATTTATAGGGAATCACTGCCACAGATATCTCACACAAAAAGTTTATAAAGATCTTACAAGAGCAATCATTACATAAACACTGAAAATTACAGACAAACAAGATATAACTAACATAGCTTTTATTGCCCAAGAACAATTCAACTCACTGAAAGAAGCATTTGAGAAAGTACACAACAAAATATCACACAGTAAACCAATTAGTAAAGAATCAATAACAGCATCGATAGAGACTTATATGTCTTTGTTCAGAAAGCTATTCCCTAGTAAGACAATTCATAAACAGCACATATTAGAAAAACATTGCGCAGACTGGATCAGAACTCATGATGTATGATTGAGATAATTGTTAGCTCTCATGTTCTGGGGACATATGGGTGTGTTATTTTAAGGTTATAAATGTAGACATGCAATTTAAACTTTCAATAATTAATGTTTGACGCATGAAACCAAAACAAAACTTTGATATCCATTTTCTGCAGGTTTTCTACTTTTGATTTCTGTAATTTGTTATGCATGTTGATTGTGACCGTTTTAGTGTAAATTGAATTAGAAACAAACCATAACAAAATGTAAAAAAAAAAAACCGTAAATTTTACACTATTTCAGACTATTATATCTTCTGTTCTAATTGTGATAACATGTTTGTTCTTGTTCTAAAATTTACTCTAACATTTCTAGTCTAGCTTTACGCAAAATTAAAGCCGGTATTTATAATAATAAAGTAGCATAAAAGCAATTCAAACATGTTTTGGGGACAATTGGGTGTGTTATTTTAAGGTAATAAATGTGGACTTGCAATTTAAACTTTCAATAATTAATGTTTGACGCATGAAACCAAAACAAATCTTTGATATCCATTTTCTGCAGGTTTTCTACTTTTGATTTCTGTAATTTGTTATGCATGTTGATTGTGACCGATTTAGTGAAAATTGCATTATAAACAAACCATAACAAAATATAAAAAAAAACGTAAATTTTACACTGTTTCAGACTATTATATCTTCTGTTCTAATTGTGATAAAATGTTTGTTCTTGTTCTAAAATTTACTCTAACATTTCTAGTCTAGCTTTACGCAAAATTAAAGCCGGTATTTATAATAAAAAAGTAGCCTAAAAGCATTAATTAAGCCCTATCAAAAGTAAACATCGCCACATGTTTTTCCCATTAGGAAGCTGACCACGTGACCTCTGTCAAGTGGGCTATAAATAGCGCGGTCGGGGGAAAAGGGGAAATAACTAAAAGATCGCTTGCAAACAGCCGTGTCAAGACCTGCAACTGACACTGCTGTGTATATTCATAGTTACAGAACTTTTAATGTTAAGTATTCTATGTAACAACATTTAAGCAGCCATTGTGAGTAGCCAAAGCAAAGTGACTAGTGTGTAATGATGAGAACACAGTTCTGAAATAATAGACCAGACAAGAGAAACTTTAGTGATAAAGGGACATTGGATGAACATTTTTTGCTATTTGAAGATTCCAGAAAGGACTTCTTATTTAGTTATTGAATATAACTCAACTATCATTCAATTTTGTAATTAAATTTTATTCATTCAATTTTCATAATTTCCTCACTCATAATTGCACAAGAAGAAACAAAAGATAGATGTACATAATAAATGATTCAGTAATTATAATTCTCTGACTTATCAATTTTATATTGTTGAATTTTGAGTTTTACTGAACTGTTGATTATCATAGGTTAGTTGCATAGCAAAGGTGGCATCTTAGGCTCTAACTTTTATCTGATACTATTTAAAGTAAAGACCTTCACATCCGCGACTATCCTGTGATACCAGTGCTCTTCTCTGACACTGGTACTACATTCTTGTCAGACAGAATTCTTCTGTTCTTTCAGTAACTACTACTGACAACTATACTCTTAAAAACCTTTCGCTACACTAACAATGAAAACTTACAACAAATGTTATACGTCTTCAGCGACTAACATCGAATACTGTACTTAAAACAAATGTTATGATTCTCCAGCGACTAACATCGAATGCTTAAACAAATGTTATAATTCTCAAGCGACATGTATACTTACAACAGTTGTTAAAATTCTCCAGCGACTAACAATGAAAACTTACAAAAAATGTCATACTGTACTTCTCCAGCGACTAACTATGAATACTTACAACAAATCGTATAATACTTCCGCGACTAACATTAAATATTATGAATGTTTTTAGCTAGTTCTTCTACCACACATAAAAAATAGAAGCCTTATTTACTAGAAGCAATTTATTTGACAATCATTATTATACGGAACTTCATAAACATCCGCTGTTAAGAAATGTCATTTGTAAGAGTGCACATTGTTTGTGCGTGGGTATTATAAATGTCATCTTAAAACGGATTCACCACCTTAACAAAAAATAGTTATGTTCTACTTCTTTATTTCCTGCGAGTGCCTGATAACTTACCTTTATATTTGTTTCATATTAATTTACTGTTTACAGGCCTCGGGTTTCCCTTCCTTATGTGTAACATATGCTGTATATATTACAGCTGATTAAACGGTTTTGTCACCACACAGAACATTTGTGAACAAGAAATAAACCATGGTATTTGTGTCCATAATTTACATAAATATATATGTATTTGAGCGTCCGATTGGCTACGCGGTTAGAGCGCCTTTTTCTCTCGGCACAGTTATTGGGTTCGAATTCGAAATCTGGTCGAGCCATACGTCAGCCGACTCAACTGTAAATTGGCACCTGACTCTGCACATATATTTTGTACGCAGCTTTAAGGAAAAAAATATAAATTTACTTTCACATACGACATGATATTATTAAGTACATGTACACATGTTAAATATTGTCGATTGAAAGAGTGTTTACAGCGCTTATTTCTCAAGGTAAAGTTACTAAGTTCGAAACTATGTAGCGCCATACTCCAGTCTACTCAATTATATATGGGTATCTAAGTCTGCTCTTGAATTAGTGAAGGTAGCAGCCAAGATCGAGGAAGGGAACCGACCTCATAAAACTAAGAGCTAGTATAGTGAATTTTCCTAACACTTCACTTCTCTACGGCAGTATCTGTTATGGAGCTACCTTTTACACAGGTTACACGTTTTCATAAGTACACATGTTAAGATATTACGTACAAGCTAATTTTTGTGTGTTTTCCCGGCTTTGCTCTGATGCACACGCATAATATCACTCAAGAACTGGTTTTGGTTTATCTGACATATGCTGATATGATAGCAGAATACAGGAAACTCAATGTATGCTAGAAATAAAAAACGAAGGAAGTTGCACAGCTTGAAATAAGAAGCCCCAGTTTGTTCCACATGAGGGGTTGGAATGTACCTCTAAAGACGAGTGTCTTGAAGAATATTCCGCATAAGCCCAGTGTTTCTCACAGTGTGGTGCGCGTATTCCCATAGAGTTCAAGAGAACATGACATAATTTTTTTTGTTTATTCATTCAGTCATTCATCACCCTTTTAGCTCCCCAAGGAGCATACGCCTTCAACAAACTTATGCAAGGTCTTCCTGTCACGTGCCATCAGGTGAAGGTCTTTCCATATCTTCTTCATCTCCTTGATGTACAAGTTATGTCTTCAGCTGTCTTCCCCATGTCTTCTTTGATCTCACTATGCATCTCTTACCTTGGAGATCCCATAATAAGGACTGCATGTTAACGTCGTCAGTAGGTTTCCTCAGTGTGTGTCTTATCCATCTCCATCGTCTTCTTCTCATCTCTCGTTTCACTGACACTTGTCTGGTTCTTGCCATCAGTTCGTCATTAGTGATCTAGTCATACCACTTTAATCCTTCTTTGGATTTCTTGATTTCTTTTGATCTCCATATATTTCCTAATGCAATCAAAGCTCCTCTAGCCTTTAGTATTTTTGTTTTGATATCATATTCTGTCCCACTAACAGTGTCTGTGTTGCTGTAAAGGTATATGTAAGATTCTACATCTTGTAGTAACGTTTAAGTGCAATTTTGTTATAGTTTCCTGCATTTATTCTTATTATCTTAGTTTTCTCCCTGTGTATTTTCGGAACACACTTGCTGTGACCTCCCATAAAGTGTTTTCACTATGTTTTGCGTCTGATTAGGTAGTCAGCTAAATCTAGATCACCAAGCTGTTTAGTAAGATTTCATTGGATTCCATTTCTGTTGTGTGTTTGTTGATGTTTTATAACCTAAACTATAGCTAATAAGTAAAGAAATGGAGACAAGAAGCATCCCTGTCGCACTCCAATTATCATTCCTATCGGTTCTGTAAGTTGTCCTTCATGAAGTAATCTGCGTATCGTGTCTTCATATGTAACTTTTATTTTACGTTGTCAAACTTTTTTTTTTTTAGTTTCAGAAAACAATTTATCAACATTTAATACGTGAGAATGGTCTACTGTAGAAATACATACATGCTTATTTTCAAGTGAGTGTTGTGTTCTTTCTTTACAGGTGATACACTTGCCTCTATAGCAGACTTGTGAGATAGTATTAAAAATGTGTTTTCTTCACTGTATAACAAGCGTACTTTAATTTTAGACTTATATATATATATATATATATATATATATATATATATATATATTATATATATATATATATATATATATATATATATATATAATATGCGCGCTAGTTTAGACAATTTTTTTGTAGTCCCATAGCAGAGACTGCTGCAGGGGAGTGAAGTGTTAGAGACTTCACTATACTATGTCCATCTTCGAGAGGTGGGGTGACCAGTTCTCTTCCTCGCTGCCTTTGCGTTCCCTAACGTCAAGAGCAGTATCAGGTACCCATTTACAGCAGGATAGGATGGAGCGTGACGCCGCCGTGTTTCGAACCCAGTACCTTTGCCGCGAGATGTCAGCGCTCTAACCACTCTGCCAGTCGGACGCTGTTATAGTACAATTAAAGCTGCCCCCAAATTGGGTCTGCTCGAGAGGGGTACGCCGCTAAGACTATACTCTCATAAGGGGTACGCGATTATTGTAACTTTGGGAAACACTGACATAACCAAATATTTCTCTTTTTCCCCCAGACAGGATAAAATTTACCGCTACAACTTGATGTGTGACACCGCTCGCTAACTCTCACTATTGGCTTTATTTGCCTTGCATATACCTTGCCCCGGTGTGTCACTCAACGCAACTGTGTCTTTCTGTTATTTTTCAGAAAGTGTAGCATGTTGTTATCATTGAACTAAAAGTGCACACTTGGAAAGCTTCTCTTGGCTAGGTGTTGAACCGACGAGATGAGAGTAAATATTATGGCAGTCTGAAACTTCCCCTTGCTTCCCTTTCCCCAGCGCCCCGAAAACCGAACCCTGCATTATGTTGAGGCGTGTCAAGTATTAATAAAATAATTTTTATATGTTAAGTAAGGAGGAGAAGGATCCCGTTACACGCCCATTGAGGCATATTGGGAATATGGTGTTAGGCCCATATTTTCTTGACCATCGGCACACTAGGGGTGATGTGGCCAGCATCAAGCCGGCCGCCTTAACCTTCCCAGAGTTGCTCTGGTACCCAGTTGGGGCTGGGTCGACCCAGGAGCCGTTTGCGGCCTAAAAAAATCCCACCTCACCTGGGGATCGAACCATAGACCACTGAGCTAGGAAGCCAGTGCACTAACCACTATGCTACCGCGACTTAAGTAAATGTATTTTAATTTTTAAATTTGTTTGTAGAAAAAAAATATCAACTTCCATAATTTTTAAAATAATTAATTATTATCTAATTATACTGTTAGTATACATATATCCTCAACTTTAATTTCTAGTTAGTCCCACTGTATGATTCTGAAACACGGAGAACAAAAAAAAAAAAAAAAAAAAAAACGACTTAAGGATTAAAATTGTATGACCCGGCTGACTCAGGATCAAACCCGGGCGAGAACATTTGAAGATTTTTCGTCGACCGGGATTTGGACTGGATTAACTCGAGCCCTGGCGACGACATTTGAAGGAGTGTCGTCGACCAGGGACTGGCGGCTCCTGAGCCGACCCAGCTGTAATGGGTACCTCCGAAATCGGCGAATATCTGCCTGAATGGCGAGGGACACCTGTCTCTGGGAAAAAAAAGGGATACTCACGTAAAATCAGTCTCAGGTTAGACATACAGGTTAGACATACTAACCTGAGATTTCGCCTCGAGTAATAGCGGGCGTACGAAAAAAAAACAAAAAACTACAGATAAAATGATCCTCTGGCACGCGCCTCAAATAGCCACTGACAACCATGCCCAGCTCCCGGCCCCGGCTCGTGATCCTTGGCTGGTAGACTATCTAGATTCTAGGTGAAGGTAAAATATCCGTTTACGGGAAAGGCTTCGAGAGTAAACCCTGAGGATAAATCCGAAGGCTGAATAACTAAGGCAGTCGAATGTTGATTCGACTTTATTCTGGTAACTCCTGCGACGTGACTGGTACCAAACTATATCGGCTACTGCCGTTCCTGGAGCATGCTGCATGGGCAACAGCTTGATCTCCATTTAACTGTGCCCACGCTCGCGCACTGGAGAGGTCAATCCTGCTTCACCCTACGGTGTCGGCACAACTTGAGAAGTAGCAGTTAGGTCAGATGGCCGACTGTTTAACCTCGCAAGGCAGAAGGCAAAAACAAAAATCAGAAGGGTCACTATAAGAGACTTGTTATTCGCTGATGACGCTGCAGTCGTCACTCAAAGCCAACAGGAGCTTCAGAGATTCACCCAAGTATGCAAGGACTTAAGCCTCACAATAAGTCTAAAGAACACAACTGTGCTGGGTCAGGATGTGGATGTTGCACCAGTTATCACTATCGATAACTATTAATTGGCAGTGGTGCACCACTTCACATACCTGGGGTCTACTATCAATGATAAACTCTCTCTGGACACAGAAATTGACCGCCGCATTGGCAAAGCTGCAGCCACATTTGCTCGCCTCACAACGCGTGTTTTGGGAAACTCCCAACTCACAACGAAGACCAAAGCTGCGGTATAACGCCTGCATCACCATCACACTTCTATATGGCAGCGAGACATGGACAACCTACGCTAAGCAAGAAAGAAGGCTCAATACCTCCCATCTACGGTGGCTACGCCATATCCTCGGTATTTCGTAGAAGGACAAAGTGACAAATGTCGAGGTTTTGTCACGTGCTGACCTTCAAAACATGTATACACTGCTTAGACGGCGCAGACTACAGTGGCTTGGCCACGTCCGCTGCATGGAAGATGGTCGCATCCCGAAAGATATCTTTTACGGACAACTGGTAAATGGCAAAAGATAAGTTGGGCAACCGTAGCTGAGGTTCAACGACGTGTGCAAGAGAGACATAAGGGCACTGGACATAAATCCAGCAACCTGGGAGTTTGAAGCTGCCGATCGCATCAAGTGGCGATGCTCTACAGCGCCACTCAGATTGGGTGAAAAGAAGCTCTCACAACAAGCAGAAGAGAAAATGAAAAGTCGAAATTAACACCAGGAAAAAAAGCAGCTGAGGGATGTCACTTCAGGGGTGTCTTAAAGCATGTTTATTATTTAAGGCATATGCCATATATATTTAATGAGATATAGTTAAGCGCATTTTTCAAGTTGTATCAATGATTTTTGTTAGAGGCGATACCGCACTACTATTATATAGTGCAGCGTCTCTAGGTGAGCCCAATGGGCTGATCACCCGTTGGCTTGTCACACCGATTACGGAAACAACGGCAGATGGATCTATTTGTTGTTGCCCTAAAGACGCCGCTAGGCGTGATGGGAAACTACAACAGAGAAAATCTATCTGCTGTTGCCCTTAAGACGCCACAAGGCGTGATGACCTCTGACTGCTTGGTCGGTCTTTGGCTAAGGACGGAAGAAGAAGAGAAGAAGAAGTCTCTAGGTGACTCTGGTAAGCGTTCGCGCTCGTTGTTACACGACTATGATCGTGGCCTTTTCTATAGTAAACGTGGTCCTGTGTGGACGTATTACAAATTTGCTCCCTATTGTGAGCTATGTTAATTTTATAAGCGCATTCGTGATACGGCTTGGATCATTAGGGCCAATACATTATTACCAGCCATGTCGGGCTGTTGTTATAAAGGTGCAATGAAAGTCACCAATTATATTCTCCAATTTTAATAGGCCATGGAGAGATATTTCGCGTCTTGCCGCAGTGCTCCAACTGGATCATACAGTATCTTGTTGCTAGTTGTATCGGTCAAGACTGTCGACGTATATTGATGTCTGCAGAGAGGAATGTTATATACTATGCAAGTCAATGATGTATTGAGATGCCATGCCAATTGATTATGATATTGCCTATGTTGAAAGAATGAATTCGTCCAATAAATGTCGTTTCAACGTCTTTACGAGCTTCGTCTCTGATTTAATTCGTTACGATGTCCGTTTGCCAAACAGTGTGATTTTCTACAGACAATAATGAGGTAACTGAAAAGAACAGAACCGTCACACGTCATTCGCCATATTATTTGACACATACAGCATTAACTGTGTCAGCATCATAAACTCGAACTCAGTTGTAACAGGGTGCAAATCCATAATCAGTTATGACTGAAGGGGCTATTATTATGTAATAAACGTACTAATTCAATTTATATAGTTTGATCATTATTATTTATACATAATGTATAGCATGAACCATTTATTTGTTTTAACATTGAAAAAAAATCTGTAAACAAATATCTGCTGAAAACAGCAAGACCTCTGACAGGTTGACAGTAGTATGGCAGTCTCAAACTTTTGCTCGTTTCGCTGTGCCCAATGCCCCGCTTACTTACCATGTATTTACTTTCAGTTCAGTGTTTGTTATGGTGCTGCAAGCTTGGGAAATATAAATGTACTGTGGTCCTCTTATGTTTTTCTTACATTTGCTTATCCTTTCTTGAATACTTTTTGTTGTAATTCCTTTTTTATTTCTCTTTTAATTATTTTTCTTCCACTGATCCTTCCTTCCTATACGTAACACACACGCACATGAGGTATTTTGGCCGACAGTTGAACATTTCAGATATGTAGGCTTACAGTTTAATTTGGCTTGCGTAGAATAGAAGGACTAAAGTGGTACGACACGGTCACCATTGTAGAACTGATGGCAAAAACAAGACAAGTGCCACTTAACAAGAGAAGACGCTGGAGATGAATAGAATACACATTGAGGAAACCTTAATCTATGTTGATAGATTTACCCAGCAGTCCTTGTTCTGGAATCTTCCCGGAGCTGGAGACAAAAGTGAAAATGATGAGGAAGACATGGACAGACTTTGATGACACGTGACAGAGGGACGTGGCATACATTTATTAAAGACCACTGGGAGTCCGAATTTAGACTGTTACGGGAATGTTGTTGGAAAACCTTCATCTGTATACATAGTACAGGGAACCAATAGACCCGGCAAAAAAAATATATATATATACAGAAATACGACGAGAAACATAAGAAAAATACAGAAATTTACCTGAAAATGATCCGAGCTTTGGGTCTGAATGTTTTAAAGATTTTTATTCTGTTACTTTGCCTGCCTACTCGAGCGTCCATAAATAGAATATGTCGTGGGAGGTTATCAAAAAGAACAGCTACTGAGAATGTTAAATGTTTACTTTAAATCGGCCTTCAAATATTGTCACAGTAAAATCACTGAATAAAATCCCCCATGTGCCTAACAATGCGGTGTACTGACATGTGTCATTCAGAAGGCCGACATCAACAGTGGAATATCTATAAAGGGCGAGGAAAAGACAACTTAATACTAGGCCAGCATGAGAATTACAAAGCACATTTTTGAAATTTTTATTCTTTTGTTCTTTAATGGGACATGTGCTTGATGGTGACTGGTTTGAGATGAAACCGCGAACAAGCGTGTACCTTTGTAATTGTATCAGAACTTGGCCATACGTAATTCACATTAAATATTTACTTACTTACTTACTCATCCATCTTCTATCGTGAGGTGTAGAGTTTTGGAGGAGGGAGCGCCATACTGTCCTATCGACTGTCTTCCTTCTGGCCTGGTTCCAATCTAGTCCTCGGTCCTTCAGAGATTGTCTAATGTTGTCCTCCCAGCGGACTGTGTCGTCCTGGGGATCTGGATCCCTGACTCTTAGTTTCCCATACTTGTCATGGTAGCCGATCTTCTTCCATTCTGCAGACATGGCCAAACCATAGTAGTTGGGACTGTTTACATTTTTACATTAACTTCAAGCGGTCTAGCTGTCCTTAAAACTAGCCCTTTTTAGATCTTCATCGCTGCTGGCAGATAGACACTATTTATGTAGTCAAATAACAGATGCCTGCCGCAGGGGAGTGAAGAGTTAGAGGCTTTTCTGTACTTGGTCCAACTTAATACGGTTAAGGCGACTAGTTCCCTGTCTCGCTGCCTGTGTCTTCCCTGAATCAAGACTAGAGTGAGAGACCACTAGCAACTCTTTTCAGTGCTTGGCTTTTTATGCTGCGTTGATTTTGGTTTCGTTTTTAAGGACCATCTTCTTTGCACGCGGATAACTCCATAAGTGCTCTGATCTCTCCCCCCCTTTTGATCACACAAGGAGGATCTCAGCCTTACGAGCATCTACTATTTACCTGTATTCGTGCAGAATTCAGGCTCAATAGGTTTTTACTGGCAAGCTTCCTCTGATAAAACAGACATATTTCGGTTCTAGGTTGCAAGCATCGTGACCTGATACAGGAAGGTAAATACGAGTACCTCAAGGAAAGTATTTAAAAATTTTACATGAAACTAAAAAACACAGAAGAAAAAAAAGCAATGTGCAGTAAAATGTGCTGAAGAATGTAGCATATCAAGATACGTAACAATTTTGAGAAATCCAGTAATCATAAGTAGCTTCAAAATCGGCACAATTTTTGTTGTTGTTTAACTAGGGCTGCTGAGCTTCTCACTCTTTTGCAGCCAATACCAAGTTGAAGACTCCTGGGTATTATCTACACTGTAGATCTAGGCTTTTCCTGTGACTTTTCTGCCATTCCGAAACGTGCTGAGTTAAAGTCATGAGCTCCAGTTTCTCCAGCTTGGCTGGCATTTAAAGGATCATCACATCTGGTCACAAGCTAGGAGTAAGAAGCGCGTGACATACTGTGCATTCCCCGCTGTCGAAGGGGGCTCTCCGACTATGCAGAGCTAAAATACTTCAGAGAACATCCAGAAGAGATCAGGTGATAATTTTTTCGACCGAGAACCGGCCACACCAGACTCAATCAAATATCATCTGTGTAATAAATTAAAGATTGGGACCAGATACGTGGTCATGTGGGGAAGGCCAGCAAACAGTCGGACAAATCCTTCAAGAATGTCGTCTTCAAAGAAAGAAGCAGATCGACAGTATCGCCTTTACCAACCCTTTTGATGGATGGAACAAAAAAACTGTATTGCCATGAGAGACCTCCAGCTTTTTGAGATAGGTAAAGGTCAAGGTAGTCCCACAGCAGGTACTGCTGTAGGGCAGAGAAGTGTTAGAGACTTCACAATACTAAGTCCAGGATCGAGAGGTGGGATGACCAGTTCCATTCCTCGCTACCTTTTCCTTCCCTAAATCAAAGTCAGGCACCCATTTACAGCTGGATAGACTGGAGCGTGTCAATACCGTGATTCGAACCCGGCACCTTTGCTCTAACCAGCGCTCTAACCACTCTACCAACATAGGCAGATCGTAGTTATATCAGAGCCAACGGAAAAATTAGAATCCATAATGGGTTGAAAGGTTTTAGACAAACGGGCAAGCGAACGGTACATGGCCTGGTGAAGGAAACATGACCAGGTGAATAAGTAGTATTCTGTATGAGTGTGGCACATAAATGAATAAAAACCCACAAGATATTAGATAACTGTTAGTCAACCTTCAATAGGGAGACGGTTCTTGATTTACGACACTAAGTTGTACAACATATTTGTCCTGCTTACTGTTATTTGTTATTGTTGATCAGAACCGACATTATTGTAATCCGCTCAAACCCAAAGGTGCTCAATCTCCCTCAACAAATGTCGAAGTGTGTGAATACTGATTGTTCCTGTGGCGCGCTGGTAGTATACACGCCGGATCCCCTCATGCGTCCATCCCTGCTATTCTTCTAGTCTGCTAGTCTTCTAGTCTGCTAGTCTTCTAGTCTTACGTTTGATGCCAAGTTCCAGCAATCTTAGTCTTGCTGATTCAGCAATTCCAGTGTCGTTCTTCAACATGTGATCATTTATTGTCCTTAGTATCTCTCTCTTTTCAATATCCAATATCCCCACTATGGGTGCTCTCGAAACGAGAGTGTCTTAAGTGTCTTACTTAAGAAGGTTAACAATAAACATCCTCGCTGCTGCTACGTAATTAGTGTACTGTGGTGATGCACAGTGGGTTTTTACAAATACTTTTGAATAAGTAAAATTGCCGTTGGTATTGGTGCTTTTGAATTTAATTTCCGTCTTGTGACGGGCTTTTACACTATTATATAATAAAAGGTGGCGAAGAAAAATACAAGAACGTAGAATAAAAGGAAGGAGATTTTGGATATTTTCCAGCAAGTATGTTCTCCCACTTTTTTTCACTGTTATTATTCTGAGCGCTTTCCGTCGGAGTATGCTCTCTCTGTGTGTGTGTGTGTGTGTGTGTGTGTGTGTGTGTGTGTGTGTGTGTGTGTGTGTGTGTGTGTGTGTGTGTGTTTGTGACGACTCACTATCGGTACGAAGCAAACACTGCAAATACCATAAGCCAAATACGCTAATTGATGCTATTGGAGCCTCTCTCTTGCAGCGTGAAGCTATTATTGTTATCAATTTTCTAACACATCGTAAAGGTAAAAGCAGTTCCATAGCAAATACTACCTTACGATACTACCTTACGAGAGTGAAGTGATAGAGACTGCACCAAACAAGGTCTCAGTTTTAACCAGGTGGGGTGACCTATTCCTGTGCTCGCTGTCTTTGCCTTCCCGTACAGGTTGTAGATTTAATATCTCACACAACGTTACTCAAATCTTTTTACACAAAATAAAATACAGTCATCGTGAAGTACGATAAGCAGTAATATGTCACAGGCCACTGCGAGATAAAATTGGACACCGGCAGACAGGTCACTGTATGGTAAGATGAAACGCAACAGGTCATTGTGAGGCAAAATATAACACTAACAGGTCACTGTGAGGCAAGATATAACACTAACAGGTCAATGGGAAGCAAGATATGACACTAACAGGTCATATGAGACAGGATATAACAGATCACTGTGAAGCAAGATCAAACAATAACGCGCCGCTATGAAGCAGGATATAACACTAACAGGTCACTGTGAGGCAAGATAATGGCACCAAATTACAGCAACAACTACTTCATGTTCGTGTGCCTTGTTAAAGTGAGGTTCTTTTGGGATTTGTGGACACATCGTTTAGACCAGTGCTTCTTAACCTTTTAGAGGCTCCGCCCTCCTTTACAGCATCTTAAGAAGCCTTGAACCACGTTTAAAGCATCTGGAAGTTTCGCACCCCTTTAAAGCATTTAAAGAAGTCTTCTTAAGATGATGTAAAGGGATGCGAGGTTTCTTAAGATGCTATAAAGGGATGCGAGGCTTCTTAAGATGCTTGGTGCGATCGGCAGCGTCATCCTCCCAGGTTGCTGGATTTATGTCCAGTGCCCCTTAGCATAGATTGTTCATGTCTCGCTACCAAACAGAAGTGTGCTGGTGACGCAGGCGTTATATACCGCAGCTTTGGTCTTCGTTCTGAGTTTAGAGTTTCCCCAAACACGCGATGTGAGGCGAGCAAAGGTAGCTGCAGCTTTGCCAATGCGGCTGTCAATTTCTGTGTACAGAGAGAGTTTGTCATTGATGCTAGACCCCAGGTATGTGAAGTGGTGCACCACTGCCAATTCATAGTTACCGATAGTGATAACTGGTGCAGCACCCACATCCTGACTCAACACATTTGTTTTCTTTGGACTTATTGTGAGGCCAAAATCCTTGCATTCCTGGGTGAAGCGATTCATCAAGCTCTGAAGCTTCTGTTGGCGTTGAGTGACGACTGCAGCGTCATCAGCGAATAACAAGTCTCTTATTGTGACCCTTCTGATTTTTGTATTTGCCTTCAGCCTTGCGAGATTAAACAGACGGCCATCTGACCTAGTGTGAAGGCATATTCCTTCAGTTGCATCTCTGAATGCACCTTTTTTAAAGCATCTTAAGAAGTCCCCCATCCCTTCACATCATCTTAAGAAGCCTCGCACCCCTTTTAAAGCACACTAAGAAACCTCGCACCCCTTTACATCATTTTAAGAAACTTCGCACCACTTTACAGCATCTTAAGAAACTTCCCATCCCTTTACATCATCTTAAGAAGCCTCCCATCCCTTTACATCATCTTAAGAAACCTCGCACCCCTTTACATAATCTTAAGAAGCCTCCCATCCCTTTACATCATCTTAAGAAACCTCGCACCCCTTTACATAATCTTAAGAAGCCTCCCATCCCTTTATAGACTATTAAGAAGCCTAGCACCCCTTTTAAAGCACATTTAGAAGCCTCGCACCTCTTTTAAAGCACATTAAGAAGCCTCGCAGCCCTTTTAAAGCACATTAAGAAGCATCGCACACCATTATCTTCTAGCAACATGAAAAATATAAAAGTACGTTATGAGAAAAATGTTGTTTACAAAATGTAATTACGCTTCGGTATCTAATTGTTGTCAATGCTCTAGTTAGTACAAATTAGATGAGTTCTGAGTATTATATCATCTGAGTGTTTTATATGATTTCGTTAAATACCTCTGGCATGCCTTGTGCGAAAATGTGCAAAAAGTGGTCTGCACCTCTTATAAGCGAATGCTTGTCATACCCCCAGCTAAGGGTGGTTTGAATTTTTTAACCAGAGCCTGCGCATGCACCCCATGGGGTGCATGCGCCCCTGGCTAAGAAGCACTGGTTTAGACAAATATAAACGGGTAACGTTTCCGTTCGCATGTGTGAAAGCATGTGCTTTTATAGGAATAGCTACAATTTTATTTACTGATGTCGGCAGTTGGACCGCATGTAATCTTTTTTGCGAATATGGTCTCTAAAATGACGCATGAAACCAGTGCTCTCCAGGTTGTTCGTTGTGACGCCACTCCTCTTAGCTCTTGCAATTATTTAGGCCCAACGTTCTTCCTTCTCTTATTATTGTTCTTCTAGTGTTTCTTTTGGTCTTCTCTAGGAAAACGCTTACCCTCAGGAAAAGAAGAGGAAATTTCTTCCTCTGGAACATGTCTTTTGATAAGCGGACGAATATTTTTAGAGTTGTCTTATTTGTCCGAGACTGACAAAAGTTTTCTAAACTGTAAACATGTATTCCACTGCAATGAGTAATGCTAACATTTTTTTGTTACAATGATCGTAATTTCCAAATGTTAGATATCTATTGAAGGCGCTAGCTGCCAAAGCAATTCTAGTATGGATTTCTCTTGTTGTGTCACCATCCTGAGTCATTTTACTGCCTAAATAATTGAAACTTTCAACTTTCAGCCTCAGAATATCAAAGGTCTTTAGAAAAAGTTCATTAGCTTTAGTTTTAAGGCTTAATCTTTGGAGACCAACTTTCTCCCTTTGGTGTTGAAACATGAGAATTTTCCATTTGTCCAATACCCAATTGTTAATTGGGGCATAAGCTATTCCCATCATTTTTTTTTTTTTACGTAAATCTGTTTAATACCAATTTAGCCTCACATATTTTTTTTTATTCCCTCTCTCAAAGGCTTTTTTGAAAATATACCGAAGGTGATAATAAGTGGCGATTACATTTAACTTAATCTTTACTTTCTCCTTCAACATATGAGAAAATTAATTCAGGGCATAAGCTCCATCATTTTTTTTTTTCGTATTGTTTAATACCAATTGCCTTATTTTCTTTTATTCCCTCTCTCTCACTACCAAAGTCTTCTTTTGCAAAATTCCATGTATAAAGATGTCTCTCTCTCCGCCTAAAGTCTTACTATTTTCTATAACAGACTATATAGTTACATGATAATAATAATTATATATATTATGAACTTGATCAATTATAGTGTGTAGTTTTCGAGGATTTCTCTGAAGAGACAAAGAACGACTTGGAATACTGTTCCATGAAGCAATTCGAAAGAGGCGACTAATGTGATGTTATGCATGAGGTCTGGCAATTTCATCATGTAAAACAAATTGTTACAAAAACCACATCAACAACGGCACGTGAGCTTTGGCACAGGCTTCCTGGAAGTGGACAAGCTATAGAGGTAGCTACATGCTTCATAAGGCGCGAAAAGTGGGAATAAGGGAATAAATAAATTCCCATGTTGTTGCATTCCTTTTCTTATCTTGATAGAAAGTCGATTTTCTATTTACGTGATGTTTTTCTTCTTTGTTTCACATTTCAGCTGTTAAAGGAGCATAGACCTTCAACAAACTTATGCCAAGTCTTTATGTCCTGTGCCATCAGCGCAAGGTCTTTCCATGTCATCTTCATCTTCTCCATGTCTGTTCCCATTTCTCTTTTCCGTGTGTTCATTGGTCATCCTCTGTCTCTCTTACCCTGGGAATTCCAGAACAGGGACTGTCTGCTAATGCTATAAACAGGGTTTTCTCAATGTGTTACGTGGTGTTACTATTATAATAATACCTTACAGCAGGTGTCTGCAACCTGTCGACCACAGATGGTGATCTTATAGATCTTTATG
This sequence comes from Oreohelix idahoensis, assembly GCA_024509875.1. NCBI lineage: Eukaryota > Metazoa > Mollusca > Gastropoda > Stylommatophora > Oreohelicidae > Oreohelix > Oreohelix idahoensis. The sequence continues at coordinate 263,192 of JAMPIV010004186.1, forward strand.
TGACGGAAGCAGAAAAAAGGAAAAGATTTTAAATCTTAGGAAATTGCGAACTAACCCTCTCGTGCCCTCATTTAAAAGCCCGCTATCCCCAGGATTAAAGGTAATCCATCCGTACTACCAATGACAACCCACAAGCTAGCTGACAAAACGTCACTTTATTCGTGAACTTCACAAGGCAAGTACGTGATCTTTGAATTGAGTGAAGTTAACATTCGGCAAAATATAATTTAGTTAGAATTGTTCCCCCTTCTCTGTCGATGGAATTGCAGGTAGCAGATTATCCGGCAGAGCTAAAAGTTACACACAGGCTGCACTTATTCTAAATTCCTAAGAAAGATTGTCATCGGCTTACGATGTATGCGACTTACGACTCTTCGTACTTGCGACGTTCACCCTAGAAGTACTGTGCACTTATGTTTCATTACTTATATTATGCTATAATTTGTATATTGTATTACTTCACTATAAACAAAGAGTACAATTTGTTTAAATATATAACGAAACAGACGTATATATTTTAGCATTCAGACAAAGTTACTTGTTAACATATCATTACGTCTGATGTAGATATATAGTGATTTACGAGCTACGACCATTTCGATTAACGACGGAGTCGTTGAAACGGAACCCAGTCGTAAGTCGAGAACTATCGGAAATCAGAAACCAGAAACCATTCATGATTTTTATCAAAGTAGAACTTTACACAGCCCACTGTATCTAATGTAGATCTCCGCAATTCCTAGGTTGCCTGCCGCTGCTTGATAGGATCCCTAAGGAAGACGAAAATAAGCATAGCGTATAGAAGATATGTCCCCCGACAGCGCCCGGGGGTCTCTGAAGAGGCAAAGAAAGACTATGTCTATGGCTCCATCAGGCATGTCGTATTAGTCGACAAATACAAGGTTGTGCATGGGGGGCTGTCAACCTCACCACGTAAAACAAATGCCACACAAACCACAACTGCAAGAGCATGTGAATGTTTGGTAAAGGCTTCCTGTAGGGAGACCAGTTTCTGTTGGTGGCTTCATGCTTCGTCTGGAGCGCAAAGGTCAATGACGATAATAGAAGATATGACAAACGAATGATACAATTTTATTCATACTAGCATGTCCAAGTGTAACCTTTTGAAAATAATAGTTCCTTCATCCCCTGTCTCTCAGGCACGTACTAACAGGAACTATTTGAATGTAATCTAGTAGCAAAGACGATTATTCTGTAGTTAGACCTGTTTGCAAAAGTCCACCAACAGGTTTCACGACAGCTTCTGGAAAAGGTCAGGTTCCAAATATAGAGAAGAGCTTTAAACTTCCACTTTAGAAGTGCGTATGGCGACTGCCCTTTGAAATTCTGTGCTCGACTAATCCCATAAGAATCAGAGAGACTCGAAGCTACAGACAAGATCTGAGATGTTTCACTCTAGATTTAACGACACCCACTTATGCCTGGTTTCATAGGAGACATGACTGAGGGGGGAAAGGTTAAAGTGTACGCGCGTAAATATCACCCCAGGGTTTGTGAAGAGAAAGACAGAACAGGATAACTGACCCCACAGGCGTTTCGTATAATGCGATACTAGTATCAGGTTGAGCACGCGACTGGCAACCCCATCGTGTCAAACTAATTGCCACAGAAAGCACCACTGCAAGAGCATATGATTGCTTTGTGAAGGCTTCCTGCAAGGAGACCAGCTGTAGTAGTTACTTAATGTTCCGTGGGGAACGCCAAGGAAGATGATGATGATGTAAATATGAGAGCTGATGTTTATGTCAACAGAAAACGATGTGTTTACTTCAAATAGAAAAAGAAATAGCAGAGTTCAACGAACAGGAAGAGAACAAAAGAAAAAAAAAAACGAAGCGCAAAAAAGGCAACATTACACAGTATGGATATCTCGGAACCTCCTTCTGTCTAGAAACTTGATATATTCGTAATATGAAAAATAGGACGGTTTTATGTAACTAAAGGATTAACTAAGAAGAAGATGAACAGGGAGAAGGAAATAAGCAGAAGAAAAGGAAAAAAAAACGAAAAGATGAAGTGGAGGATTATAAACAAGAAAAAAAAGCAAATGCTTCAAAAGCAGCTGAAGGGTAATGATGATTATGATGCAGTAGAAGATGAAAAAAAGACAAGTGTAGAAAAAATTAATAAAGTTTCAGTGGTTGCTTTTAGGGGAAAGATGTACTTAAATCGTACAGATATTTCAGAAGCACTGTGTAAGGGAAATGAAAATTGTTTGTTTTTTGTGTGGGTGTGTAATCTTCTTTTAGTCTCTTTCCGCTCCTTCAAGAGCACTGGACCACAACTGCAGTCGGTTCTAGCATAATAAGACAGTCCTTGTTATAGAATCTCCAGTGTAACAGAGATAGAGGTAGATCGATAAATACATGGAGAAGAGAACTGGAGACAGAAATGAAAGGGATAAAATGACATTAAGAGACCTTGACCTGATGGCACCGGACAGGACTTGGCATGAACTTTGTGAAAGTCTATACTCCATAGGGCGTTACTCTTGAATCTATTATGTTTCTTTTTTGTCTTTCGCTGTTAAGTATTTAGTATACTATGATGCCCTACCCATATTGTTATATTTAAATACACTTTCACATACGGCTTAAACGGTGTTGGAAGAGAATATTGGTTAATGTGAAGCCATATTCATCATATAAACTGAGCCGGTGTTCGCTACTGATGTTGCACTTTGGCGTTGTGTCACTAAATGGTCCTACGTAAGCTTCCTTTTATGGTCTCCTTTCGCTTATTCTTTCGTTTAAATATCCAATAATAATAAAGCCATCCAGTTATCAAGTAAAAAAAGGAATTACATCTTGTAGGTTTAAAAAAAAAGAGTCGATAATTATCCTTATAAGCATAAATCGTTGGAAAATATATTAATTTCATCAAAGAATTTTGCCTTCCCAGACTGTATTATGTATCCTATTTCATCTTTTGGTCTGTTTTTCTACTTTACTCCACTTCATATCAACACATTTTGTCATGTATTATTTCGGTATTGTCTTTTTTTCCCCTGGTGTTCTGTATTTTCAATATTTCAGGCTCTTCTTCTTCATCAATTGTATCAGTTGCGGTTCTTAATTTCCAATCCCACTCAAACTTCATGTTAGCATTAACATTTCCAAGTCGGATTACATCCATCCTTTTCATTCTCCATTGATTTGTTCTTAGCAATGTAGACTCCAAAGCCGCCAAGTCATTTCGCAGCGTAACCAGAGCCTCATTAAGCCGGTACTTTTCACGGTGTTCGGATTAAGCCTTCTTGGTTACCATATCGACCTCGTAGCTGCTTTGAACTGTTATCTCTAGACCATTTACTTTTACTTTGGAGATATCTGACATTTAGTGGCAAGGTTTGTTACTGACTTCAGTGGTTTCCATGCAACCAACGCAGTCAGAAAGGATTGGGCGCTAGGTCCATTAATGAATTACGAAATAATATATAATTTCTCAAACAGTAAAATAGTCTACATGTGGTGGCGAACATTTCTTTTGCTACGCTAATTTGTATTCGACAACATTTTGGATGTACAATCCTCTATTTTAGGCAAGCATCCATTTATTTATTGCGCCCGTGGTTAATGCGCAAGTCTCTCCAGGCAGAGGTAGCGGTCGGAAACACGGTGGCATCACGTTAAAGTCTATTAGTTGTAAATGGATACCCGACTCTGCTCTTGGGTTAAAAAAGGCAAAGGTAGCGAGGAGGGGAATTGGTTAACCTATCTCTCGAAGCTTGACCTATGTCGTGAGAAATTCTAATCCACATATATAAATTAAAAGTAAATGTAAAGCCTAACAAATAAATTCTATAAAAGGAAGAAGAATGGTAAAGAACAGTGCTGTCACAATGACAGTACTCGAAATCCCCTTTGTTTTATGCTTCGTCTGCAAATTGTAACGTTTCCACGTTAAATATAAGCCACTGCATAATACAAGCGTTTCCACAACACATTAAAACGGGTATTGCATTTCTAAGAAAAAACATTGAGAGGCACACTGCGTATGACCTAAATTAATTACACTACGAATGGACAGATGGATGTAGGATGGAAAGAAGGGAGGGCTGAAAATCAGGAACGCATGCAACACTAAACACGCGTCTCGCTATTAATGCCACCCCCAACAAGCGTAACGCGATATACAATTACTACTATCACGCGTGTAAGGCCACATGCACTAACTTTTTTTCAGACGGACAGTGATAAAAACACTACCCTTCCCAGAGTTAGGTTTTAAAAAAACCTGGAAAACGCTTATTAGGAAAGATGACATTAGATGGATTTACGTTTGAAAACATGACAGTACCCAGACACCACATGGGGATTGAAGTGAACAGGAGGTGGTAGAAAATGCACATTTTGAACGCAGCCACCTAGCTCCCTTAGATTGAGATATTTGGATTCCTTAGGGCTTGCTGACACAGAATATGTTAAGTGTTACGCAAATAGTCCAGGAATTAATAAATTATAGGCAAAAGAAAATAATGAGGGTGTCAGACAACCTAAAAACTCGGAGTCGCTCAGTGGCAGAATTTTAAACCACCATTGTACGGAAATAGGCCACAAGTTACATTTGAATTGATTGGATGGAATGATATGTAAGGCTAAACACGATTAGTCGGACTATAAATGCTATCTTTTGTTGTCAAGGGAGACGGAAGTAAGAGTACTTTTTTTCAAACGATTGGGTAGAGATGGCCTGATTGGTTAGGTCTGTTAATATAGTTAATTGATAGCGTTAGTTCGAGACCACTAGTTCAAATAAGCTTGATAAAGCAACAGTGCGTTGAAGCCAGCTCATATTTTTGCTAAATAAAAGCCTGGAACATAAGCAGATGGGAATTTGTGCCAGTATTTGTGCCTACATTCAGTGCTAGTCAACGTATCTGTGTTTATTTCCTTGAATTTTGGTAGGTTGAAATATTTGATCTCTTTTTAATGAAAATTGAATGTACATTGATAATTTATGTCTGTATATATGTGCAGTTCAGTAGCGAACATGAGACAAGGCCTATATATATATATATATATTGCTCCAACCTGAACAGAAGGTGTCGGAGAAAAGTCAAACTACATGGAATTACCACATAGTACACTGACACCTACCTTATGATATGGAAGGACTTATAGCTGAAAGTGCAGAGGCGTAGTAACCATTAAGGAGGTTAATACTGGAGTAAGCTGCTTCAGAAGAAGATAGCAGTTAAACTAAAGCTCTGAACTCTGTGTTTGTGATGTATTGTGCTCAGTCTAGCCAGATAGTATAAATTAGTTCTGAAGTAGGAGGTACATCCTTCTTGTTTCAGGGACTGTGGTCCTAGTTATTGAAGCCGCACCTGGTCTGAGCGTTTGCTGAATCCAGAGGCTACAACATACTCTTGGGTCCCTATAGTAACCAGTGAGGTGTCTTCAGAAACAGTGAATAGTCGAGCAGAGGAGTCCTTGCCTGCCGCCATCACGAAAGTTAAGCCCACTGTGGCCAAAAGAGCTCAACACTATGTACCCCTCGTAAATGACACTAACTTAATTAAAGAGGGGCAATTAATTGTTTTAATGTTCGGAACTGAGACCATCTCCAATACTAGTTCCAAACATACACAAGCACATGCAGTCATGATGTCTAATAAGAATCTATCTTGAAGAACAAAACCAGTATTACCTCATATTACCACATCACAACTCACACACATAGAATACTAATATTGTATGTCAATGCAAAGACCACATTTATATCTGTGTACATAATATTTGAAATTACATGTTATTATATTGCCTGGTTCACTGTGTAGTTGAATCAGGATCACTATTGTAGAGAAAATCAATACATATGTACATATCTGAAATTTATCATTGAATCTTTTAAGATAGTCTTCTAGAGTGTTGACTGTTTGTGAGTGTCACAGTATTGTCAAGTGTGGTGGAATAATTAAATTGTTTATCTGTTGTTGTTGTGGTGACTTACACTTCATCATTTGCATAACCCTAGACATATAACGTTGCCAACACAATATTCCAGAATAATTCTGACTGAGATATAAATATGTGGCAGTAAGTAAGGTTATCTGTAAAACACTACACATATTAGATACAGATACCTTCACAGCTGATCTCAGTCAGTACACTAAGTCCCTATAAATATTTATATCATCCCACTTTACCACATATATTGGGGTCCGGTCCGGGATATTGAATCCTTTACTAGTATAAATATTGGGGGTAATTCACTTCAGGGAATATAAAAAGTTAAAAGGTATCCTTGGGTGGAATTAAATAAGGTTGAGCTCTTGGTGCCTGTTTTGTCCATTGGATATATAATTACAGATTATATTGTTTAGTTAGATATTTTATTTAATTACCTGATATAAAATGGCGGACCTGGCCAAATTTCGATCTGCGGCTGTACAGACTGCAAAAGAGTTGGGATTAGATGGGCAAGTTATGATTACCTATGTCACTACTGAATGTGACAAATTTATTGAACGCGAAGAAAGAAGGTTTGAGGCCGAAAGAAGGTTAGAGGCTGAAAAAGAAATTAAGAGGTTGCAGATTGAGGCTGACAAAGAGGCTAAAGCATTGGAGGCTGATAGGGAGATTAAGAGGCTCCAAGTAGAAGAACAAAAGGCAGAAAGGGAAGAGAAGAGATTAGCTGCAGAAAGGGAAGAGAAGAGATTAGCTGCAGAAAGGGAAGAGAAGAGATTAGCTGCAGAAAGGGAAGAGAAGAGATTAGCTGCAGAAAGGGAAGCAGAAAAGGAGGAGAAGAGATTACAAAGGGAACATGAGCTACGACTAAGGGAGTTTGAGTTTCAGGGCCATGCTCCTGAAAATGGTGCCAGTCCCTTTGCCTCTGATGCTACTGCTACTCAGGGAGCCTCAACCTCAGCTATGAACTTTCATTTAGATCATTTTGTTGAGAAAGACGATGATATTGAGAGCTATATAAATAGATACGAATTATTAGCTACCACATATGGGTTAGAGAGAGAAAGGTGGAGCTTAAAGTTATCTCAAGGACTTCGTGGGGCAGCTTATGAAGTTTTTGCCAAAATGCACAGAGATGATCAGGAAAATTATGACATGCTAAAGCAGGCTCTTTTGTTAAGATATGAGAAGAACGCAGAATTTTACAGAAAAAAATTTAGGAATGCTAAACTACTGTCAGGTGAAACCTATCACCAGTTCTCTGCACGGATAGAGACATACTTGGAGAAATGGTTTTCTCTGGGGAAAACCCAAGATCTTAAGGAAATGATCCTTATAGAACAATTAAGAGAGTCCATGGCTCCAGACCTGAGAAAGTTTCTCATGGAACAAGGTGCAGAGAGACTGGGTGAGTTGCTAAATGTTGCAGAAAGGTATCAAGCGGCCCAAGCAGAAGTATCAGGTAATAAAAAGAAACAGGTGGATAATTTTAGGGCACCACAGAACTTTAATAAATTTGATCATAGGGATCAAAACAAAGGTAAGCACCAATTTGATAGGCCACGGTATGAAAATAAAAATAAAAACCCACAATTCGATGAAAGGAAATATGATGAAAGAAAATCTTTCAACCAAGGAAAAAGGTGGTGTAAGAATTGTCAGATGGACAATCATGACACTGACCGTTGTAGAAGGAAACCTGTGTATATGGCCACCCTTCAGGTCAGGTCGACCTCAAGACAGGAGGAGGATATTATGTTGGATACCACTCCAGAAGAGATGAGGAAGGCACAGGCTGGGGATAAGACCCTCAAGCCTTGTTTCAGGAAATTGTCAACTTGTCATACAACTCCAGGCAAGGGAGATTTTTACATGAAAAACAAGTTGATGTATAGGAAGACTGGAGCTAGATCCAAAGGTCAGGGACAGCTGGTACTTCCTAAAAGATATAGGACAGAATTAATAAGGAGCCTACATGTGAAACCAGATGGGGACCATGAGAAAATAGGTACCATCATCCAAAAGGTGGCTCACAATTATTATTGGCCCAAGGCAAGATGGGACATTGAGAATTTTGTAGAAAGGTGTAGCATAGCACATGAGGGAACACCCACAAGTGGGAACATGGATCAGGACCTGGACACGCCAAGGGGTAAAACTAGGCCTGAAAATACGAAGAAAAATAAATTTGATAAAGTGGACCAAAGGGAATGGGAAGCCCCTTTTCACGGACAAGCTTCACTTAACTGTTTTACAATGGCCACTATGCGGAGAGTGCAAAAAGATGTCTTACCCCAGGATAAGCCGAAAATCCCTCAATCGGACTTAAACAAACTGGAGGAAGAAGATGTAGAGAGGAAATCTCTCATCAAGAATTTTAAGTGGGGAGAAAGCCCCAAAAGAAGAATTGGTAGCGGTCGTTTTGTGAATGATAATTCTGGGAGGAAAAATCATCACTATAGAGCTTCAAGTGGAAGAGACCATACCGGTGCATGGACAAATAGGTCCACACAATAAAAGGTCCACTTGAAGCACTGTTAAGAACGTGGACGGATGAAAAAGCAGAGGAAAATATTACATCCTCATACCAATATGTAAATGAGCTGACCACTCGTTTAAAAACTGGCTGGAAACTTGCCAATGAAAATTTGAAACAAGCCAGGAAGAAACATGCTGCTTATTATAACAGGAAGGCAAAAGACAGAGATTTGGCTGTGGGAGAGAAGGTACTGCTTCTTTTACCCGGAAATCAGAATAAGTTACAAATTGGATGGCAAGGTCCATATACAGTTCTAGAGAAGGTGTCTAGAACCAATTATAAGATAGATAAGAAGGGGAAAGAAAAAATCTATCATGTGAATCTCCTGAAGAAATATTTGGAAAGAGAACATCAGGAAGAGACACACTTGCTAACCTTGTCCATTGCAATGGAGATGAAGAAGGAACCACTTTCATCATTTGAATATCCATTACACCCCTGTGAGACAGCGGCACAGGTGAAAATCAGTACGCATTTAACGAAAAATCAGAAGGAGAGAGTGCAACAGGTTCTAGATAATCATACAGAGGTGTTAACAGATCGACCGGGGCATACAAACTTATTGGAATATGATATGAAACTGATAGACCCCACACCTGTCTGTATGAAGCCTTATTCGATTCCTTTTGCTAAGGAGAAAGCTTTGAAGGAAGAGATAGACTATTTGTTGAAGGAAGGAATTATTTCACACAGTGAATCTTCGTATAGTTCCAGTGTTGTACTTTTAAGGAAACCCTCTGGAGAACATAGACTCTGTATAGATTACAGGAGACTGAATGCTATTACAGAAGGACAGGTGGATCCATTGCCGGATACAAATCAGTTGTTTGCCAGGCTAAATAAAGCTAAGTATTTCTCAAAAGTGGATTTGAGTAAAGGATACTATCAAATTCCAGTAAAGCCTGAGGTTAGACCATATCTAGCTTTTAGTACCTCAGAAGGACACTATGAGTTTAACAGATTGCCATTTGGATTGAAGAATGCACCTAGTGTCTTCTCTAGAATGATGAGAAAATTATTGGACCCTCTGAATAACCCATGCATTACAAATTCATGGATGATATCCTTATAGCAACAGAAACCTTTGAGGAACACATTGACTCTCTGAACATGCTGTTTAATCGACTTAGGGAAGCGAATTTAACAGCCCGACCAACCAAATGTTGCGTTGGATGTAAAGAATTGGAATTCCTGGGACACACAGTTTATCAGGGAAATATGACCCCTGACCCAAAGAATTTGGAGAAACTAAAGAAAGCCCCGAGACCACAAACCAAGAAAGACGTGAGATCCTTTGTCTCATTATGTGGTTTCTACCAAAAGTATATCAAAAACTTTAATTCCATATGTGCACCGTTAACTGATTTGACACGTAAAGGAAACCCAGATCGAATTACATGGACACCACAATGTGAAATGGCTTACCAAGAATTGAAGGAAAAGCTCACAAGTAAACCTATTTTGAAACTACCTGACTTAAGTCAGGAATTTGTAGTAAGAACGGATGCCAGTAATATTGGGTTAGGTGCAACTCTGCTACAGAAATCAGATGCATTGGATGGGGAATTAAGCCCAGTGGCATATGCTAGCAGAAAGTTGAATAAAGCTGAAACCAACTACTCAACTAGCGAAAAAGAATGTCTTGCAGTAATATGGGCGATAAAGAAATTCAATATTTATCTGTATGGGAAGGCATTTAAGTTGCAAACGGATCACAAACCCTTGTCGTTTCTAGCACAAGCTAGGCATGAGAACACTAGATTACTCCGTTGGTCATTATTGCTACAGCCATTTGAGTTTAGCATAGAGTATATAAGTGGAAAAACAAATCTGGGAGCGGATTTTTTAAGCCGCCATCCGTGTGATGAGAATCACCGTAAGCCCCAGAAATAATAATAAATTTCTCTATGTGTATATAGAATTATAGACTGACATATAACGTCTGTTTTAAGAGGGGAGGATTTGTCGTGAGAAATTCTAATCCACATATATAAATTAAAAGTAAATGTAAAGCCTAACAAATAAATTCTATAAAAGGAAGAAGAATGGTAAAGAACAGTGCTGTCACAATGACAGTACTCGAAATCCCCTTTGTTTTATGCTTCGTCTGCAAATTGTAACGTTTCCACGTTAAATATAAGCCACTGCATAATACAAGCGTTTCCACAACACATTAAAACGGGTATTGCATTTCTAAGAAAAAACATTGAGAGGCACACTGCGTATGACCTAAATTAATTACACTACGAATGGACAGATGGATGTAGGATGGAAAGAAGGGAGGGCTGAAAATCAGGAACGCATGCAACACTAAACACGCGTCTCGCTATTAATGCCACCCCCAACAAGCGTAACGCGATATACAATTACTACTATCACGCGTGTAAGGCCACATGCACTAACTTTTTTTCAGACGGACAGTGATAAAAACACTACCCTTCCCAGAGTTAGGTTTTAAAAAACCTGGAAAACGCTTATTAGGAAAGATGACATTAGATGGATTTACGTTTGAAAACATGACAGTACCCAGACACCACATGGGGATTGAAGTGAACAGGAGGTGGTAGAAAATGCACATTTTGAACGCAGCCACCTAGCTCCCTTAGATTGAGATATTTGGATTCCTTAGGGCTTGCTGACACAGAATAAGTTAAGTGTTACGCAAATAGTCCAGGAATTAATAAATTATAGGCAAAAGAAAATAATGAGGGTGTCAGACAACCTAAAAACTCGGAGTCGCTCAGTGGCAGAATTTTAAACCACCATTGTACGGAAATAGGCCACAAGTTACATTTGAATTGATTGGATGGAATGATATGTAAGGCTAAACACGATTAGTCGGACTATAAATGCTATCTTTTGTTGTCAAGGGAGACGGAAGTAAGAGTACTTTTTTTCAAACGATTGGGTAGAGATGGCCTGATTGGTTAGGTCTGTTAATATAGTTAATTGATAGCGTTAGTTCGAGACCACTAGTTCAAATAAGCTTGATAAAGCAACAGTGCGTTGAAGCCAGCTCATATTTTTGCTAAATAAAAGCCTGGAACATAAGCAGATGGGAATTTGTGCCAGTATTTGTGCCTACATTCAGTGCTAGTCAACGTATCTGTGTTTATTTCCTTGAATTTTGGTAGGTTGAAATATTTGATCTCTTTTTAATGAAAATTGAATGTACATTGATAATTTATGTCTGTATATATGTGCAGTTCAGTAGCGAACATGAGACAAGGCCTATATCTATATATATATATTGCTTCAACCTGAACAGAAGGTGTCGGAGAAAAGTCAAACTACATGGAATTACCACATAGTACACTGACACCTACCTTATGATATGGAAGGACTTATAGCTGAAAGTGCAGAGGCGTAGTAACCATTAAGGAGGTTAATACTGGAGTAAGCTGCTTCAGAAGAAGATAGCAGTTAAACTAAAGCTCTGAACTCTGTGTTTGTGATGTATTGTGCTCAGTTTAGCCAGATAGTATAAATTAGTTCTGAAGTAGGAGGTACATCCTTCTTGTTTCAGGGACTGTGGTCCTAGTTATTGAAGCCGCACCTGGTCTGAGCGTTTGCTGAATCCAGAGGCTACAACATACTCTTTGGCCCCTGTAGTAACCAGTGAGGTGTCTTCAGAAACAGTGAATAGTCGAGCAGAGGAGTCCTTGCCTGCCGCCATCACGAAAGTTAAGCCCACTGTGGCCAAAAGAGCTCAACACTATGTACCCCTCGTAAATGACACTAACTTAATTAAAGAGGGGCAATTAATTGTTTTAATGTTCGGAACTGAGACCATCTCCAATACTAGTTCCAAACATACACAAGCACATGCAGTCATGATGTCTAATAAGAATCTATCTTGAAGAACAAAACCAGTATTACCTCCTATTACCACATCACAACTCACACACATAGAATACTAATATGGTATGTCAATGCAAAGACCACATTTATATCTGTGTACATAATATTTGAAATTACATGTTATTATATTGCCTGGTTCACTGTGTAGTTGAATCAGGATCACTATTGTAGAGAAAATCAATACATATGTACATATCTGAAATTTATCATTGAATCTTTTAAGATAGTCTTCTAGAGTGTTGACTGTTTGTGAGTGTCACAGTATTGTCAAGTGTGATGGAATAATTAAATTGTTTATCTGTTGTTGTTGTGGTGACTTACACTTCATCATTTGCATAACCCTAGACATATAACGTTGCCAACACAATATTCCAGAATAATTCTGACTGAGATATAAATATGTGGCAGTAAGTAAGGTTATCTGTAAAACACTACACATATTAGATACAGATACCTTCACAGCTGATCTCAGTCAGTACACTAAGTCCCTATAAATATTTATATCATCCCACTTTACCACAACCTAGTATTGTGAAGTCTCTAATACTTCAGTTCCCCTACGGCAGTATATGATATGGGACTACTTTAAAAAAAAAAACCTATTTATGAAAGTCTTAAACTTTTTGGTTGTTGTTTTTGTTGTTCTCCATGTTTCAGAGCCATACAATAGTACTTACGACATTTGAGTTGAATATTCTTATTTTTGTGCTGGACTTGACTTCTTTTGATCTCCATATATTTCCCAATCTAATGAAAGCTCATCTGGCCTCCTGTACTCTTATCTTGATATTACTGTATGTTCCTCTAGTTGCATATATTGCTGCCACGGTATGTGTATGAGTCTACATGCTGCATTGGTGTTTCTTCCAGTGCAGTCATGCTTTTGTTTCCGGCATTTATTCTCATTATCTTTATTTCCCTGTGTATTTTCAAACCCACTTGCTGTGACCTCTCATCACTTATTTGCATTTTGTCTTGCACCTAATTACAATTATATACGGAAGATCCAGTTCGTCGACAAAATGGTTAAATGTACGTTAGCTAGTGTAGACAAAATAATTTTAAAAATAAAATAGTGTTTAATAAATCGGGCTTTTACAAAGATTTATCCCTTTCATGTGCTGCGTCCCAGCACGAGACAGGGACAAGTTAACTATTGCAAATAAAATTTAACTAGTGCGGATAAAAGAAGCAACATCTTTTATGAAAGAAGCGAGTGCGACTTGTATATTTTTGTGTGACGTGACATTTTCCCAACGCCACCTTCCTGTATCGTCACACAACGACACAAAATGTTGACCCCCTACCCCACTCACTGCGTGATGTCATATGTGGACGACCCCTATATAAAATGAATAGTCAACGCGTTACCGAAACAAGTCTAGAACCATGGTTTCCCTCCCTTATGTGTAGAACCATGGAATGTGAACATCAGACAGCTAGCTACACCAAACACAATACAAAGCCAAACAAAAAACTACACATCCCTGTGCTAGAAGGTGCAAAACAGACCATCCAGTAAATAATGGGGATTTGTTGGAGGAAAAGATCGTAAAATGTTAGTCTTGTCTTACATAAGACTAACATTTTGCTTTTAGTGTCAGACAAGACAAATAAAAGGGGAAAAGGGGTTAGGGGCTGGACGAGGAAGTGACATGATCAATCGAATCAACTGCTTCTAGAAAGCTAAATTTGTTTCTTATTAACAGCTTCCGTTGTTATGCTCCACTCGTGGACTTCGTTCTGTGTTATGTGAGATAAATGTTACTGTAGACGATGCTTATCTGGAACAAACAGGATGATATAGGATTTAGGCAGAAAGACTGATGTATCCGTGCACCAAAATTATAGGACCAGGGATAGAAGAGATAAGGAAAACAAACAAAAGCACACACGCGTAAACAAATATAGGGGAAGGAGAAGAGGTATCGTAGCGAAAAAGAAATGAATAGACTTATTACTTAGTCGTTCCTCTT